>JANTPZ010042239.1:0-15149 GCA_025593235.1 Vachellia pachyceras | reverse complement strand
GCGGATGGGGTGGGGGCCAACGGAGTGGGGGAAGAAAGGAAGGAGGAGAAACAGAGGGTCATGGTCTGGGTATGAAGAAAGGAAGGAGAAGAGATAGAGTGCAGGATGTGCGGTAGGAGTGAGGGACTTAAGAAAATTGAAGAGGCCCTACGGCACCCTTTCCCCCTAAAAGGGCGCTGTAGGGCACCTTAGCGCTAATGGCGCCCTTACGGCTCCCTTTATGGGAAAAGGGCACTGTAGGGCGCGTAAGGGCACACAATATGGCACCCTTTGCCTCATAAAGGGCGCCTAAACGGGCGACCTTTGTCGCCCTTATACAGAATAGGGCGCCATAGATCTACTTTAGGCGCCCTATTCCGATATAAGGTGCCAAAAGACCAACAACCACCTTTATGCGCCCTATATTGCATATAAGATGTCTAAATTTTTCCTATAATTTCAAAAATGCCACCGCCTTCACTTTTTACTCTCTTTTTCACAAAAAGGACGCGAATTTCAGTAGTAAAAAGTATACTCTGTAGTAGTGAATGTTAGTCATACCCAACTTGTTACAGAGATAATCAATCTCAACCCCATTCAAAGCTTTAGTGAGTAGTTCACCTGGCTGATCTCTAGATCTCACGTTATATAGAAATAACTTTCTCTTTGATCTTATCCTAAACAAAATGATAATTGATCTCGATGTGTTTTGTGCGTTCATGAAAGACGGAGTTGGATGCTATGTGTAAAGATGCTTTATTGTCACACCACAACTTTGCTGGTAGTGAAGTTTTGAGACCAATCTCTTTTAACAATTGGTACATCCACACTATCTCACTCACAGATTGTGTCATGGCTTTATACTCTACTTCTGCGCTAGATCGGGATACCACACATGTTTCTTACTTCTCCAAGACACTAAATTTCCACCCACAAAGATACAATATCCTGTAGTAGACCTTCTAGTAGCTTTTGACCCACCATAGTCTACATCACAAAAACATTCAATGTCTGTTTGACCATGGTTCTTATATAAGATACCACGACCAGGGGATCCCTTCAAGTAATGCAAAACATGCTCTAAGGCCTCCCATTGGTCAACAGTTAACGATACCATGAACTGGTTGAGCATACTAACTAGAAAAGTGATATCGGGACGAGTCATAGTGAGATAGTTTAATTTTCCAATCAATTTGCGATGTCTCTCGGGGTTTTCAAATGGTTTACTCTTATTATTTCCGGATAGTTCACCCTCCTTATCATCTTGAAGCAAGTTCTCTAATAGTTTACTTCCGTCAATATCAAGAAGTGGGCTAGGAATCATTGGGGAACTGCTACGTGCATCTCCTAGTTTTCCTATTTCTTCCAGCAAATCAATGACATATTTCCTTTGTGTCAAGAGAATACCTTTCTCACTCCTCATAACCTCAATCCCTAGGAAGTACTTTAATGGGCCCAAATCTTTCGTTTGGAAGTGAGAGCTAAGGAAGGACTTGAGCGATGAGATTCCTGAAGTATTACTACCAGTAATCACAATATCATAGACATACACAACCAGAAGGATTATGCTAGTATTTGTTCTATGATAAAACACAAAGTGATCGCACTTACTCTGTTGCATGCCAAATTTTTTAACCATGGAGCTAAACCTATAAAAAAAAGCACGGGGACTTTACTTCAAGCCATAGAAAGATTTTTGAAGATGACACACTTTCCCAGACTCCCCCTAAGCAACAAAGCTAGGTGGTTGCTCAATGTAAAATTCCTCATGAAGATCACCATGCAAGAAGGCATTTTTGACATGTAGTTGGTGGAGGTCCCAACTATAAGGGTCGTAGAAATAAAAAGGCGTACAAAGGATAACTTGGTTATGGGTGAAAATGTCTCAGAGTAATCCATTCCATAAGTTTGGGCATAGCCTTTTGCAACAAGACGAGCTTTGAGACGTTCGAGGGTGCCATCAGCCTTGGTTTTAATAGTAAATACCCACTCACACCTAATTGTTATCAACAAGATTCCATGTAGTAAATTGATCAAGGGCTGTCATCTCTTCGATCATTGCAGCACGCTAACCAGGATGGGCTAAGGCAGCATGGAGAGTTTTAGGAATGATAATGGCATCTAAGAAGGCAACAAAAGAGCAGGATGTAGGAGACAAGTGATGATAGGAAACAAATGAAAATAGGGTAGGTGCAAGCACGTATACCTTTTGAAGAGCAATAGGCAAATCAAGTGTCGGGTCGGGCTCAGAAAGAGAGGGTGCTCAAGGTCAGGGACAGACATACTTGGGTCAGGATCAGATGATGAAGAGGATAACGATGGGCCAGAACCAGAGCCAGTCACATGACTTTCCATATGAAGCCTAACGTAGACATTGGTGAAAGGACTTGATATACCAAGAGATCATCATCCTCATCCGGGGAAGGAGAAGGAGGTGAGGAAGAAAAGTAAGGAGTGGACTCATGAAAGTTAACATCATTAAACACCAAATACCGATTTAGGGTAGGAGAGAAGCAACGATAACCCTTTTGGACTTGGAGTAGCCAAGAGAAACACATTTGAGAGACTTTGGGTTTAACTTGGAAATGGTAGGACGAACGTCCTGAACAAAGCAAACACATCCAAAAATTTTTGGTTCAATATGAAATAAGGACTTGGAAGGAAACAGAGTGTGGTAGGGACTGTCACCATTAAGCACCGAAGAAGGCATATGGTTGATGAGAAGTATGCAGTGGAAATTGCGTTTGCCCAAAAAGGTTTAGGGATCGTCATAGGAAACATGAGTGCTCGAGCCACATCAAGCAAGTGCCAATTTTTGCGCTCTACAACACCATTTTGTGCAGGAGTATCAACATAAGAAGATTGGTGAAGTATGCCATTCTGAAGCATATATGATTGAAAAGAGGTAGAAAAATATTCCTTTGCATTATCACTCTGTAAAGTATGCAAAGTAAACTAAATTGTGTTTTAATCTCGGTACAGAAATTACAAAAGTGAAAAACAATTCAGCACGAGAATAATCATCAACAAATGTAATGAAATATTTGACACCAGTCTTGGACTCAATAGGACACAGACCCTAACACATCTGAATGAATCAATTTAAAGGGGCATGCAGTCCGTTTATTGACTCGAGATACTAAACTAAGACGATGATGTTTGACATATTGACATAACTCACAATCTAAAGGTGACAAAGAATGAAACTGAGGATAAATCCGTTTGAGAGAAGATAATGATAAATGACCTAAACAGCAGTATGCATCAAAGGGGTGAAATCGCCGGGACAAGAAACTGGAAGAGGCACATGATCATTCAGAAAGTAATGGCTGCCAAATTCATGGCCTCTACCAACAAACTTCTTTATCATGAGATCTTGAATCAAGCAATATGTAGGAAACAATGGGAGACAACAATTTAGTTGACAAGTAAGCTCACTGCTAGAAAGAAGATTAACAGCAAGTTCAAGAATATCTAGCACCAATGATAATTGGATAGAAGGAGTAGGCTCAACACTGCCAAAACCAAGGACATGAGAATAGGAACCATTAGCATTTGTGATGTTGGATGGGACGGTGTAAAAATCATGAGTAGAGAAGAGACAATGGTTACCTGTCATATGATCAGTAGCTCCAAAATTTACGATCTACTTCAAAGAAGAAGAGACATGAGAGGTAGCAGTATTACCTATGGCGGCAAGAGCATTTGGTGGTGGCACTGTGGATGTTAAAGACTCCTGATACTTGGAGAAATTAGCATATTTATTAGCGGAAATTGTAACCTTGTTATCATTAGAAGATGTGACATTTGTAAATGTAGTTTTTTGTTGGCGATTCTACAACTTGCAACATATGCATTTGGTATGACCTGGTTCCTTGCAATAATAGCATGTGACTCCACTAGGGTTCTGATGAGCTCCCCCTTGCTGTGAGGTACCACGGGGAGGTAGAAGACGATGATCGGATTGCCCTTTCCGGCGAGAGCACTAGCAAGCGTATTAGAAGGAGGCATAGAGACAGTCTCAATACACATAACACGAGAAAAGACATCTTGAAGGTAGGGATCTCAGATCCAGATAAAATTTGAGAGGGAACAGTCTCATATTCAGATGGTAAGCCAGTGAGAAAGCTTATACAACCAGTTGCTTCCGTTGAGTCTGCTAAACCTGAAGATCACTAGTAAGAGGCATTAACATGTTTAACTCCTCATAAGTGCGTTTGAAATCTATAAAATATGTTTTGAGAGAACGTTCATTTTTATCAGCATGATAAAAAGCTTTGCAGACTTCGAAAACTCTAGAGATATTTCCCTTTCCCTTGTACAAAAACCTTCAAACCACGGAAAAAAACCACCAAGGAAAGGACGGTCAGGAAGAGATGATGCCGGCACATAGGAGCGCTGTTGGAAAAGTCCCTTATAAATACCATTGGAAATTCTGAAACCCTATTTACTACTACAAGGTCTATATGGAGAGGATATGGTTTAAGAAGACAGGTTTGGAATAGGCTAATAGTTAATGGAGTGTTGTCTTTGCTGTTTGTTTTCTCTCTTTGTTTCTGTTTGCTTTCTGTAGGTTGTATTGGTAGGTTCTATGTTTGCTTTGTGTTTTTCTTTACAGGTTGTATTGTATGGAGTGTATTAATTTTTTGATGATTAATTAAATTTACTATTTTTGCTCAAAAAAACATTGAGAAACTTGCATTCTGTAGAAACTAAAGTAGAAAACTGTTAGTAATTGTAGAGATGAAGTTTTGGTATAAATCTGGTCCAGCTCCCTGGACCCACTTCGCATTGTCTTTTCAATCGATTCCCATAACGCCTGGAATTGGATGTTGTACAGTTCAGGCAAAGGACTTTACTCTTTAGGCAGATGGCTGAAATAAATGAGTTGAAGATTTATGTAGGCAGATATACATATGGAAATAGATATGGACGTGGAGGTGGAAATGGAAATGAAGTTAAAAATATGTTTGGTATGTCATGAAAATGAGGTATGATTTTTAGATAAAAAGGCCTAAAAGTCCTTCTAAATTAAAAAATCTTTTTTTTTAACTTTTAAAACTACCTAAATCAAATTAAAAATTTTTAGAAAAATTTTTAGATGGAATTATCTCCATAGATTTACAAATCCAAGCTTTTGAGATGAAATTGTAAATCCATGGTTTTGGTGGAATTGGCTTTCATGTGAAAGCCAATTTCCATGGTACCAAACATGCATGGATATGAAAATCAATTCCATTTCTATAATCATACCTCCAAATTTCATGGTACCAAACTTAACCTTAGTTCTATCCGTAACCTGTGCTTAAATACTTTCCAAGAAAAAAAGTATAAAACACAAAAATGAAAGGATAGAGGAATCGAGTACGATAAAAGGATATGACGTTTTCTTGCTTACCTGGGATGCAACTTCAGAGTATTTGGTACTATACATTCAATGTACTCAATAAAATTGAGGACGATAAATAGACCTGAATCTGTGAGAAATTCAAATCCACCTCATGTCGGTGTATTAATTGCGTCTGCAGTGATGACAGTGACTCAGAGGATGAGGAGTCAGAGTCTTGCATTTGTACAATAATTCTGCTATCAGGAAATCATTCTTGCCACCCCTGTTGCTGAATACAACCATCAGTTTAATAAAACCAAGGTTGGAGGCTTCTCATTATCAATATTTGGTTCCAGTTCATCTCACTTGGGTTTGAGATGATTTCCTAGGTTGAAGATCGAGTGAGTTCTCATACGCACAGATCAAAGTACGGACTTCATTTGAAGTGAGATGATTTTTGGGCAAGGACTACAGTGATGCAGCTTAGATGTAATGTAAAATTAACTCACGCTTAGTTATATCTAAAGATTCTTCTGGAACAAGCAGGCACATATGTTATAATTTGTCGTAAAAAACTTTAACTAATTTAATTTCTATATTGATTTATTATTTAAATTATTTTCTACTAATTTAATTTCCATGAAAGATGACTGGATCCTTGCAGTTTTTTTTAAAAAAAATTGTACTCAATTGGAAGTTTAGAGCCATTACCATGTAGCAACCATTTGTCTTGACTTAATCCTGACTGGTAGAATTTACAAGTTTTATTTACGTTTTTTTAGAAGTTTTAATATTTTACAAGAAATAAAAATAGTAACTTTAACTTTCGTTCTTAAATTACATTATTTCTATACCATCCCTCAAATGTATTATTTATATGATGCGTGGCATGTATTTTTCCCCTATACAGCCCCTTTCTAATAATTATATTCATAATAAAAAAGTAATTATATTTATAATATAATTTAAATAATTTTTACCTTATGAAACTGATTTTTTTTAAAAAAAGTAATATTTAAACATATAAATCTCAATGCAATAAATTAACTTCACCAAAAAAAAAAAAGAAAAAAAAAAGGACTTCCCACTAACTCAAAAAAAAATACTTATTACCAAAAAAGAGATAGCCAAGTGGTGTTAGTTAAAGAGGTAGGCAGTAGCCAAGTGGTGGTAATAAAAGAGGTAGCCAGGTTGTCTGGTGTTGGTTTTTTGGGCTCAGGATGTAATTTTTTTTGGTACAAACCATCCGGTATCCTGGGGTATCCTGGGTTCATTGCCCGCCCCAGACTAATCCGGACCCCCCGCGAGGAGACCTTACGGTGGTAGCGAGGTACCGATGGGACAACCTCTTTGAGGCTGCGTTAATTATCGCGGCTGTCACTCCCCAGGGTTCGAACTCTCGCCCTAAGGAATGCTGGTAGTAGCCCTTGCCAACTCTACCAAGCGCCCATTGGTAGGATGTAATTAATGCATAAATAAGTGGCGCTGGGTTTTTAGGCTCAGGGCGTAATGCATAAATAAGAGGTCTCTCGAAGGAGCGGTCACAACACGAACTCAACAACACAGGACAAGCCCCCTGAGCTAGAAATTGTTTCCAAAATGTCAAACGTTCATGTCGTGGTTGTTCACTACCCAGGCCAAGGCCAAATTAATCCTGTCCTTCAACTCGCCGAGATGCTAGCCTCTATGGATGTCAAACTTTATTGCTGTAAAATGATCAGATGTTATGTTGGAAACATGAACTACAATATATGAGTATTAATATACTTTTTAAAAATATGATCTCTCTGAGGAAAAAATATTTTGTCAAACAAGAAAATTAATGTAATGATGAGAAGGCTTCTGGGGATGCTGCAGGGAAAAGAGGCTCAGACGAGTCAAATGGCCGATGGCTATAAAAGTGGTACTCAGGGCTCATCAACCAACAAAGGACCATGCGGCCAAAACATGAGAGATGTTAACTACAATAGCGGCAATTATTCTGGTGACCACTACTCAGATCCTTACGATCACAACAACGGTGGCAATCTTGTTCACAATAGTGGCTCTACATCTGGCAGCGGCAACGAATCCATTGTTAACAACAATAAAAGAGGATCGGTTCGTTCCAACAGAAACTGATATTATTGATGAACAACTATTTGCATATTATATGTGTGTGTTAGTAAATTGCATTAAGGAATAATTAATAAGAATTGGTTGATATTGATGATAGAAATGGCACTGATGCTGCTTAGCTAACCCTTTAATTACTGGTTTGCTCCTTAATTATTAACGTGCGTGTTGGCTTTGAAATTTTCAGGAGTTTCTTCTTGCTCCTCTTTCATCTTATTATTCCTAGTAATATGTTGTTTCTTTCAAGGCTTCAATTGTTAAAGGGTACTCTCTTTGTGTGCGCATTTCAATCTTGTATTGCATATGATAATGTGAGGGGTCAATTTTTAGGGGAAAACTTCATTTGTGTAAAATGATCAGATGTTATGTTGGAAACGTGAACTTACAATATATGAGTATCAATGTACTTTTTAAAAATATGAGAAAAATATTTTGTCAGACGAGATAGTTAAATAGAGAATGAGATAAAACATCATATGTGCTTGTAATAATGAGAAAGCTTACGGGGATGTTGCAGGGAAAAAAGGATAAGGCGGGCCAAATGGCCGGCAGCAACAAAAGTGGGACTGAGGGCTCATTCACCAACAAAGGATTAGGCATCCAAACCTTCAGAGACATTAACTACAACAGCGGTGCTTATTCCGGTAACCGCTACTTAGATCCTTACGAACAGAACAACGATGGCAATGTTGTTCCCAATAGTAGCTATACATATGGTGGCTGCAATGGATCCATCGTCAACAAAAACAATGGAGGATTGGTTTGTTCCAACAGAAACTGATATTATTGATGAACAGTTATTTGCATATAATATGTGTGTGCTAGTAAATTGCATTAAGGAATAATTAATAAGAACTAGTTGATATTGAGGATAGAAAGGGCACTGGGGTTGTTTAGCTAGCCCTTTAATTACTGGTTTGCTCCTTAATTATTAGAGCGCGTGTTGGTTTTGAAATTTTCAGGAGGTTCTTCTTGCTCCTCTTTCATGTTATTATTCCTAGTAATATGTTAATTGTCAAGGCTTCAATTGTTAAAGGGTACTTTCTTTGTGCGTGCATTTCAATTTTGTACTACATATGATAATGTGAGGCGTCAATTTTTAAGGGAAAACTTCATTGGTGTAAAATTATAACATTTTATGTTGGAAAAGTGAACTTACAATATATGGGTATTAATCTACGTTTTAAAAATATGATCTTTTCTCTAAGAAAAATATTTTGTCAAACAAGATAACTAATTAGAGAATGAGATAAAATGAAACCGGTGCTTGCAATGATGAGAAGGCTGATGGGGATGTTGCAGGAAAAAGATGCTCAGGCGAGCCGAATGGCCAACGGATACAAAAGTGGGACTCAGGGCTCATTCACTAATGAAGGATATGGCTACCAAAACTTCAGAGATGTTAACTACAATAGCGGCTATTATTCCGGTAACCGCTACTCAGTTCCTTACGATCACAATAACGGTGGCAATCTTGTTTACAACCGTGTCTATACATCTGCCGGTGACAACGAATCCATCGTCAACAAAAACAAAGGAGGACCGGTTTGTTTCAACAGAACCTGATATTATTGATGTATAGCTATTTGCATATTATATGTGTGTGTTAGTAAATTGCATTAAGGAATAATTAATAAGAAATAGTTGATATTGATGATAGAAATGGCACTGGTGCTGCTTAGCTCTCCCTTTAATTACTGGTTTGTTCCTAATTATCAGAGTGCGTGTTGGCTTTGAAATTTTTAGGAGGCTCTTCTTGCTTCTCTTTCATGTTATAATTCCTAGTAATATGTTGTTTCAGTCAAGGCTTTAATAGTTAAAGGGTACTCTCCTTGTGCGTGCATTTCAATCTGTACTGCATATGATAATGTGATGGGTCAATTTTTAGGGGAAAACTTCATTGGTGTAAAATAATCAGATGTTATGTTAGAAACGTGAACTTACAATATATGAGTATTAATATACTTTTTAAAAATATGATTTCACTCTGAGAAAAGTATTTTGTCAAACAAGATAGCTAATTAGGGAATGAAATAAAATGAAATTGGTGCTTGTCCTGATGAGAAGGCTAATGGGGATGCTGCAGGGAAAAGAGGCTCAGGCGAACCAAATGGCCGTCGGCTTCAAAAGTGGGACTGAGGGCTCATTCACCAATGAACAATCAGGCTTCCAAAACTTCAGAGACGTTAACTACAACATCGGTTATTATTCCGGTAACTGCTACTCAGACCCTTACTATCACAACAATAGTGGCAATGTTGTTCACAACAGTAGCTCAACATCTGGTGGCGGCAACGGATCCATCGTCAACAAAAACAAGGGAGGATCGGTTTGTTCCAACAGAAACTGATATTATTGATGAACAGCTATTTGCATATTATATGTGTGTGTTAGTAAATTGCATTAAGGAATAATTAATAAGAACTGGTTGATATTGATTATTGAAAAGGCACTGGTGCTGCTTGGCTAATCGTTTAATTACTGGTTTGCTCCTTAATTATCTGAGCGCTTGTTGGCTTTGAAATTTTCAGGATGTTCTTCTTGCTCCTCTCTCATGTTATTATTCCTAGTAACATTTTTGTTTCAGTCAAGGCTTCAATTGTTAAAGGGTACTCTCTTTGTGCGTGCATTTCAATCTTGTACTGCATATGGTAATGTGAGGGGTCAATTTTTAGGGGAAAACTTAATTGGTGTAAAATGATAAGATGTTATGTTGGAAACGTGAACTTACAATATGAATATTAATATACTTTTTAAAAACATGATCTTCTCTCTGAGAAAAATATTTTGTCAAACGAGATAACTATTTAGGGAATAAGATAAAATCAAATCAATGTTTGTAATGATGAGAAGGCATATGGGGATGCTGCATGGAAAAGAGGCTCAAGAGAGCCAAATGGCCGGTAGCTTCAAAAGTGAGACTCAGGGCTCATTCACCAACAAAGGGCGAGGCAGCCAAAACTTCAGAGATGTTAACTACAACAGCGGCGATTATTCTGGTAATCGCTACTCATATCCTTACGACCACAACAATGATGGCAATCTTGTTCACAACAGTGGCTCTACACCTGGTGGTGGCAACGGATCCAGCATCAAAAAAAACAAAGGAAGTCATGTTTGTTCCAAAAAAAACTGATATTATTGATGAATAGCTATTTGCGTATTATAAGTGTATGTTAGTATATTGCATTAAGGAATAATTAATAAGAACTGGTTGATATTGATTATAGATAGGGCACTGTTGCTGCGTAGCTAGCCCTATAATTATTGGTTCGCTCTTTAATTATTAGAGCCATGTTGGCTTCGATATTTTTAGAAGGTTCTTCTCGCTCCACTTTCATGTTATTATTCCTAGTAATATGTTATTTCTGTCAAGGCTTCAATTGTTAAAGGGTACTCTCTTTGTGTGCGCATTTCAATCTTGTACTGCATATGATAATGTGAGGGGTAAATTTTTAGGGGAAAATTTCAATGGTGTAAAATGCTCAGATATTATGTTGCAAACGTGAACTTTCAATATATGGGTATTAATACACTTTTTAAAAAAATTATCTACTCTATGAGAAAAATATTTTATCAAACAAGATAACTAATTAGAGAATAAGATAAAATGAAATAGGTGCTTGTAATGTTGAGAAGGCTTATGAGGATGCTGCAGGGAAAAGAGGCTTAGGATAGCCAAATTGCCAACGGCTACAAAAGTGGGACTTAGGTCTCATGCACCAACAAAAGACAAGGCGGCTAAAACTTCAGAGATGTTAATACAACATCGGCTATTATTCCAGTAACCGCTACTCATATCCTTACTATCACAACAACGATGGCAATGTTGTTCACAACAGTGGATGTACATCTGGCGGCAGCAATGTATCGATCGTCAACAACAACAAAGGAGGACCGGTTCCTTCCAACAAAAACTGATATGATTGATGAACAGCTATTTGCATATTATATATGTGTGTTAGTAAATTGCATTAATGAGTAATTTATAAGAACTTGTTGATATTGATGATAGAAAGGGCACTGGTGCTGCCTAGCTAGTCCTTTAATTACTGGTTTGCTCCTTAATTATCAGAGCACGTGTTGGCTTTGAAATTTTCATGAGGTTCTTCTTGCTCCTCTTTCATGTTATTATTCCTAGTAATATGTTATTTTTTCAAGTCTTCAATTGTTAAAGGGTACTCTTTTTATGCGTGCATTTAATCTTGTACTGCATATGATAATGTGAGGGGTTGATTTTTAGGGGAAAACTTCATTGGTGTAAAACAATAAGATGTTATGTTGGAAACGTGAAATTACAATATATGAGAATTAATATACTTTTTAAAATATGATCTTCTCTCTAAGAAAAATATTTTGTCAAACGAGATAGTTAATTAGGGAATGAGATCAAATGGAATCGGTGCTTGTAATGATGAGAAGCCTTATGGAAAGGTTGCAGCCAAAAGAGGCTCAAGCGAGTCGAATGGCCGTCGACTTCAAAAGTGTGACTGAGGGCTCATTCACCAACGAAGGATCAGGTGTCCAAAACTTCAGAAACATTGACTACAACAATGGCGCTTATTTCGATAACCGCTACTCAGATCGTTACGATCACAACAACAATGGCAATCTTGTTCACAATAGTGGCTCTACACCTGGGGCGGTAATGGATCCATCATTAACAACAACAAAGAGGACATGTTCATTCCAACAGAAACTAATATTATTGATTAACAGCTATTTGCATATTATATGTGTGTGTTAGTAAATTGCATTAAGGAATAATTTATAAGAACTCGTTGATATTGATGATAGAAAGGGCAGTGGTGCAGCCTAGCAAGCCCTTTCATTACTAGTTTGCTCCTTAATTATTAGAGTGCGTGTTGGCTTTGAAATTTTCCTGAGCTTCTTCTTGCTCCCCTTTCATGTTATTATTCCTAGTAATAAGTTGTTTTTGTCAAGTCTTCAATTATTAAAGGGTACTCTCTTTGTGGGTAAATTTCAATATTGTATTGCATATGATAATGTGAGGGGTCAATTTTTAGGAGAAAACTTCAATGGTGTAAAATGATAAGATATTATGTTGGAAACTTGAACTGACAATATATGAGTATTAATATACTTTTTAAAAATATGATCTTCACTCTGAGAAAAGTATTTTGTGAAACGAAATATTTAATTAGAGAATGACATAAAAAGGAATCAGTGCTTGTAATGATGAGATGGCTTTTTGGGATTCTGCAAGGAATAGAGGCTTAGGCGAGTCGAATGGCCATTAGTAGTGGCGGACTTAGACCCTGGATTAAGGGGTGCAAACTATTTTTGGGAAGATAAATCAGACTTATTCTTAATATCTTTTAAAATGAATTTGAGTAAGAATTTAGTAGGTTCAAATTAGCAAATGAGTGAGTGCAAAATAAATCACACAGTACTAATATTACCTGATTTTCTGGAACTCAGGGGTGCGGCTGCACCCGGTGGGGACCAAGTAGGTCCGCCTATGGCCATCGCCTTCAAAGGTAGGACTTAGGGCTTATTCACCAACAACGGACCAGGCAACCAAAACTTTAGAGACATTAACTACAGCAGCGACTCTTATTCCAATAACCGCTACTCAGATCTTTACGGTCACAACAATGGTGGGAATCTTGTTCACAACAATGGTTGTACATCTGGCTATGGCAACGGATCCATCATCAACAACAACAAAGGAGGACCTGTTCGTTCCAACAGAAACTGATATTATTGATGAACAGCTATCTGCATATAATATGTGTGTGTTAGGAAATTGCATTATGGAATAATTAAGAAGAACTAGTTGATATTGATGATAGAAATGGCACTGGTGCTGCTTGGCTCTCTCTTTAATTACTGGTTTGCTCTTTAATTATCAAAGTGTGTTTTGGGTTCGAAATTTTCAGGAGGTTCTTCTTGCTCCTCTTACATGTTATTATTCCTAGTAATATGTTTTTTCTGTTAAGGCTTCAATTGTTAAAGGGTACGCTCTTTGTGCGTGCATTTCAATCTTGTATTGCATATGATAATGTGAGGGGTTGATATTTAGGGGAAAACTTCATTAGTGTAAAATGATCCGATGTTATGTTAGAAACGTGAACTTACAATATATGAGTATTAATATACTTTTTAAAAAAATATGATCTTCTCTCTAAGAAAATATTTTGTCAAACGAGATAGTTAATTAGGGAATAAGATAAAATGGGGTTGGAGCTTGTAATGATGAGAAGGCTTATGGGGAGGTTGTAGGGAAAAGAGGCTAAGGCGAGCCGAATGGCCGGTGGCAACAAAAGTGGGACTAAGGCCTCATTCACCAACAAAGGATTAGGCTTCCAAAACTTTAGAGACTTTAACTACAACAGCGACGCTTGTTCCAATAACCGCTACTCAGATCCTTACGATCACAACAACGATGGCAATGTTATTCGCAACAGTGGCTATACATATGGCAGTGGCAATCCATCGTCAACAACAACAATGGAAGACCGGTTCATTCCAACATAAACTGATATTAGTGATGTACGACTATTTGCATATTATATGTTTGTGTTAGTAAATTGCATCAAGGAATAATTAATAAGAACTGTTTGATATTTGATGATAGAAAGGGCACTACTGCTGCTAAGCTAGCCCTTTTATTACTGGTTTGCTCCTTAATTAATAGAGCGCGTGTTGGTTTTGAAATATTCAAGAGGTTCTTCATGCTTCTCTTTCATGTTATTATTCCAAACTAGCCTCACTCTAAATTTTAGGGATAAGTAGTGATATTGGTCTTCCAATTGCCATCAACAAGACTTGTCACAGTAAAAATAAATAAGAAATATGTATTTTGTCTCTAGATAAAAGGTAAAAAATGTCATCAAACTTGAAGGAGAGTTTGAGATTTCCAAAGCCATCACTTCAACAACCAAGCCAATAATAGCCAACTTATTGCAAGGGAAATAGGAAGGTGAACGCTATAACTTATTCTTTTATTGAACGCATGTAAGAGCATATTTTGCATCTGTCAATGGAAAAAATGAAGGAATACAGAGAAAATCATTTGATTAGGAATACTAGATGCATGGCTTTGAAAGAAGCGCCTCAACTATTTAAAGTTTCCAAAAGGATCGTGCTATAATTAAATGGACAAGAAGAGTTCATGTTCAATGAGTTTTGTATAAAAAATATTTTGAAGCTACTGCAGACAAATCATTATACATAACTGCATAGACAAAGAAGAACATGGTAACAAACATTATGAAAAGTAAGCTACTATAGAAGAGTTCATCTTCAATGAGTTTTGGAATACCATGTTCTAGCCCCAGGTGTGGGGTGCAGCAAATAAACTGGATGAATTGATAGGATGAATTTAATTATTGGTTCCAATGTCCAAAAATATTTTGCTTCGCAATTTTACCCGTGACAATTACTATAGTAGCTCCCTTTTCTTAATATGTGGGGAATCTTTATCGACAAGTGTAGTGAATGAAGTTGAATGGGCAAATGGCATTCAAATTTTTTAATCACTTTTATAATAATATAAATCTATTACAATATATGTTCATTTATTTTTATTTTATTACAATATATTTATTAATTAAAATAATTTTTTCCTTGAGGGTATTAATGGAATAACAAAAATGTATAAAGGGTGAAATTGTCTTAAAATTTGGTTCCATCCACCTCTTGTCAGCAATTCACACCATACTCTTATGCTATATCGCCTGGCTTACAAGATACAAGATCT
>JANTPZ010042235.1:0-14114 GCA_025593235.1 Vachellia pachyceras | reverse complement strand
GTGTTAACGATCCCCGTATGATTTGGGTAGTCGTAATGTCTTGCTAGAGACCGCTTGCGACTTGTGGGCTAATGTTGAGTTTAGCCCACTGCCAACTTTATATGGGCCTACAGGGTCGCACGCAAGAACAGCCCAACATAAGCTTTATTTCTAGGGTTTATTCGAATTTTAAATATATGTATATATATGTTGAAATTTGAAGTTGCACAATATTATATAAATAATATTTGTGTGTGTTAGTTTAATTTATTTGATAAATTAAACAACTAACGTCAATTTAATTTATAAGGATAAATTAATTCTGTTGGCTCATTATTTGAATTAATTAAATGGATATGATTTGATCAGATCAATTTAATCCAAATTAAGATTGCAAAATTCGAATTTAACATTTTGAATTTCAAATTTCGAATTTCAAGATTAGATCTTGAATATCTTTTTCAAAATTCGAAATTCAAGATTAGATCTAGAATATCTTTTGAAATTCAAAATTCAAGATTAGATCTAGAATATCTTTTGAAATCCGAATTTCAAGATTAGATCTAGAATACCTTTTATTTGAAATTAAAATTCAAACTTTTCAAGTTAATAAAATATTAATCCTCTATTATGATGCACTTATGAGCTTTATAAATATAAGTGCTCGTGAACAGAAGAGGTATCCCATTTGGTATTTTGAATTCGTTCTTGAGCCATGAAACCCTAAAGATAGAGTGAAACAAAGAGGCGCTAGCACGCTGCTATTGTTGGAGACTGTTCGCGTGGATACCGGTAGAGGGAGGCGATTGAAAGAACATCGGCTCCTCATGATCGTAAGTAAGAATGTGGGACGTTGTGGAATGAACGCGGGACGTTGTGGAATCTGAAGAGACCCAGACGCAAAGGAAGAAACGATCTTAAAATGCAAAAGTTACGCCTTCACCTCCTTGATCTAAACGCCTTTGATAGATCCGTATTTGGGATTAGAAAATTTTAAATCCCGCTTCGTATATGTACTAATCCCAACAGAAAGACAATGTGATGTGAGAAGCGCTAGCATGCTGCGATTGTTGGGAACTATTTGCGTGGATACCGGTAAAGGGAGATGATCAGAAGTGTCGACTCCTTGAGATCATGTACAAGAACGCGAAAAGCTTGTGAAGGTTGTGGGCGTTAGGAAGTAAAAGATATCCAAACACAAATGAAGCTGTAAATTCAAGAACCAGAAAAAGTATTACACTATCTGCTCTGTCTAAATGCCTTTGGCAGATTCATACATGGGGTTAGAAAATTTTAATTTGTAATCGTTTCTTTCACTGTTGTATGTTCTAATCCCAATAGGATATGGGGTGATAAAATTTACAAGAGACGATTATTGCAGAAGGCATTTTTTATTTTAAAGGAGATGAACTCTGGGTCCATTGCATATTTTTGATTTTGGCTTCAAGAAGGAGCTGAAAGAGCTATTAGGTAATAAAATTTACTAGGAGGATTGTCAAAGGTGTTTGTGGGAAAAATTACATCGGTGGCATCGAGAAAATTCAAAAATTTCATAAAGGACACCTTGAGAAATTACTTGATTTTTTGAGAAGATCAATGCTGATGGAGTCTGAGGGTTGTAGAGATGTCAAATTTGTGCTTTGTAAAATCTGTCACAGGAAGCTGGAAAATCTATTATGAAGGCGATGAAGAAGAAGAAGAATTATTGACTATGGATTCCAACGTTGTCCTGATTGACTGATTTTAATGAAAATATAAACGTCTAATTTATTTTTCCACCTCATATTGCCAAGATAGCCTCCACATAAACATATTTAACGTGTATCACATAAGCTTAATTAACGGTATTAACTCTAAGTCCTAGTCATTTTAAAATTTCAAGGACTAATGTTTGGAATAGAATAAACCCGAGGAATCAAAATCACATGCTTAAAACTTTAAGGGTCAAAACCTAAATGCTTATAAACATATTTAACGCTGTATCACATAAGCTTAATTAATGGTATTAACTCATGGTATTAACTCTAGGTCCTAGTCATTTTAAAATTTCAAGGACTAAGGTTTGGAATGGAGTAAACCCGAGGGATCAAAATCACATGCTTAAAACTTTAAGGGTCAAAACCTAAATGCTTATAAACCATAAGGACCAAAGACAGTGTTAACGCAAACAAAAGAAAAAGGTCTATTTTGTAAAGTGAGCAGCGAATCTGAGTCATTTAGGAGAATGATATAGTCCTAGAAGCCATATAATTTCCAATAGGTCTTAAAAATTCTTAAATTTTATTGGCCATCAAAGAATAGTTGATTTAACCATGTCTTTCAACTTAGGGTTAAATGCAAAATATTTATAATCGAGAATTGCACTATAATGCGGATAGTCTTAGAGCTTGTTTGGTTTCACTTTCCAGAACCAATGTTTGGCTTCAAAACTTAGGCTTTACCCCAAAGCCTAGGTTTTATCCAAGTACTTACATTTTTCAGAATAGCTATTTTGGATACAAAACCTCGGTTTGAAACCTAGGTTTTGAAAATATATTTTCTTGTCAAATCATATCATCTCTCCTAATATTTTTCTCTTTCCTATTTTTTTTCATTCTTTTTCTTTCCTCTTTCATATCTACTTTTTTCTTTGGAATCCATAAACACTATTCTCCAAAATCTATTTCCAAAACCTAAGTTTTACCTCAGAATCCGTAAAAGCTATTTTCAAAAGGACTTCCAAACAAGCCCTTAATTGAACGTTTAACTCTCTTTGTATTGAATGGAAACATCCACTGTGACTCAGTTTTTATTGAGGATTACCAAAATCAAGTTTTCTTAAAAAAATATTCAACCCTTTGGAGATAAAAATGCAACATCATTTTTTGAAACTAGATTAGGGTTACAAGAATTAAATGTTTAACTCTCTTTGTATTGAATGGCAACATCCACTGTGACGCAGTTTTTAATGAAGATTACATAAATCAAGTTTTCTTAAAAAAATATTCCACCTTTTGGAGATAAAAATGCCACATCATTTTTTGGAACTAGATTAGAGTTATAGGAATTAAACATTTAACTCTCTTTGTATTGAATGAAAACATCAACTGTGACTTAGTTTTTGTTGAGGATTCCTATATCAAGTTTTCTTAAAAAAATATTCATCATTTTGGAGATAAAAATGCCACATCATATTTTGAAACTAGATTAGGGTTACAGAAAATAAACGTTTAACTCTCTTTGAATTGAATGGAAACATCCGCTGTGACTTAGTTTTTATTTAGTTCTACATAAATCAAGTTTTCTTAAAAAATATTCATCGTTTTGGAGATAAAATTGCCACATCATTTTTTGGAACTAGATTAGGGTTACAGGAATAAAACGTTAACTCTCTTTGTATTGAATGGAAACATCTACTGTGACTCAGTTTTTATTGAGGATTACCTAAATTAAGTTTCTTAAAAAAATATTCATCATTTTGGACATAAAAATGTAACACATCATTTTTTGGAACTAGATTAGGGTTACAGGAAATAAACGTTTAACTCTCTTTGAATTGAATGGAAACATCCGTTGTGACTCAATTTTTATTTAGTACTAGTAAATCAAGTTTTCTTAAAAAAATATTCATCGTTTTGAGATAAAAATGCCACATCATTTTTTGGAACTAGATTAGGGTTACAGGAATTAAACGTTTAACTCTCTTTGTATTGAATGGAAACATCTACATAAAAATGCACCCAAAATCAAGCTAATCAAAACAAACAACTCTAGTTTTTAAATTAAGCTCAAGAAAGGTCATGATGAGCCAAAATTGCATCAAGTACTTTGGAAATTTTGGCAAAAGAAGTGAAGAAATATGGCTCAATCACCTATAGCTAGGAAGTTCAAGCTAAAGATAAAACCAATCACTCTTATGTTTGAGGCTCTGGAACTCAAGGTCTATCTATCTCCAAGAACACACTAGCTTATTTACGCATGACTTCAGAATTTGGTCCAATGAGCCCAATCGGCCATAGTAAGAGAGTGGGAGATGTCAATGGGTGATGGAGAAGATGAAGCCCAACGTTGGTGAAGGGTAATGGAGAAAGAAGAAGAATGAGGATGAAGAATTACTAAATGATGTTCTCTTGAAAAAAGGTGCTAGAGATCGGAGAAGATGATAATGATGTGGGTGTGGATGGAGGCACAAATAGTGAAGGAGAAGACGATAGAGGGCATGAGTGGTGAGAAGGAATTGTTGGTGAAGGAGGTGAGCGTCAATGGTAATATGATGTGTGAGAAGGCAATGGTTGTGAGGTGATGGTAGAAATGAGGAGCAGTTTGAAGAATGCCGCCGGTGATGGGAAATAGATTATTTGGATTAATTAAATGGATATGATTTGATCAGATCAATTTAATCCAAATTAAGATTGCAAAATTCGAATTTAACATTTTGAATTTCAAATTTCGAATTTCAAGATTAGATCTTGAATATCTTTTTGAAAATCGAATTTCAAGATTAGATCTAGAATATCTTTTGAAATTCGAAATTCAAGATTAGATCTAGAATATCTTTTGAAATCCAAATTTCAAGATTATACCTAGAATATCTTTTATTTGTATTTCAAGATTAGATCTAGAATATTCTTTTGAAATTCGAAATTCAAGATTATATCTAGAATATTTTTTTGAAATTCGAAATTCAAGATTAGATCTAGAATATCCTTTTGAAATTAAAATTTGAATTTTTCAACATAAATAAAAGATTAATCCTTTATTATGATGTACTCTATGAGCTTTATAAATATAAGTGCTCGTGAACAGAAGAGGCATCCCATTCGGTATTTCAAATTCATTCTTGAGCCACGAAACCCTAGAGAGATAGTGAAACAAAGAGGCGCTAGGACGCTGCTATTGTTGGAGACTGTTCGCGTGAATACCGGTAGAGGGAGGCAATTGAAAGAACATCGGCTCCTCATGATCGGAAGTAAGAATGTGGGACGTTGTGGAATGAACGCGGGACGTTGTGGAATCTGAAGAGATCCAGACGCAAAGGAAGAGACGATCTTGAAACGCAAAAGGTACACCTTCATCTCCTTGATCTAAACGCCTTTGACAGATCCACATTTGGGATTAGAAAATTTCAAATTCCACTGCGTGTATCGACTAATCCCAACAGTTCAAGGGCATTTTAGTAAATATGTAGAAGTCTAAGTGCATTTTGGTCAAAGTTTTATTAAAATATCAAAAAAATTTCAAAGTAAGAAAAGATATAAAAAAATCATTAAGCAGGAATAGAGGTTCGGTTCATACCAGAATGACTAGAATAACCTTTACGGGAATTTTAAAAGTTATTTAATATTTTGATATTTAATAAATAATTAAATTTAATTATTTCAAATATCCAGAGGCTTCAGATATTAGAGCAAGGGAATATAGCTCAGAAAACCTAGTATTTTACAAAATTATTCCCAAGAAAAAGATTAGAGTAGTTTCCTCGATAGAAAAGATATGGCCGGAAAAACCTTGAAAATGGGTTTCCTTTGAAAAATTAATTACAGTTGATTCTGGAAGCATAATGGGGAAAGAAAAATCATGGAGATATCTTATGAATTTTGAGAATTTTTGATGACCCAAGATATGTTAAGTGAGCAAAGGATTCCAAAAAGTAATTCCAATCGATAAAGTAACTTTATGGATAGTCGAAAAGGCTTTATTCATGAAAAGTAAATCATATGGTCTGGAGGGCATCACATGTCAACCTCTTATGGAAAAGTAGAAAATTTAATAGATATTTATATCATGAGGTAGAATAACTTAAAATAAAGTTACTTTATCAGTCAAATTAGATCTCACCTTTGTTAATACCTTGTTTTGATGATAACAAAGTTTTAATTCAAAGGTTACATAGCAGGATTTGGAAATGTCTTTGAAATTTTTGAAATGAGTTTTTCAGTTCAACAACTCGAGTTTGATGATTCATAACTCGAGTTCTATGCCTGTGTTTTGGAAAACTTTCAGGTATAACTTTAGTTTCCAACTTCAAGTTGTGATTACTCGAGTTACACCATTTGCAGAACTCGAGTTACATGCCTTAAAGAGCTTTGTCCAAGGAATTTCATGTGTCACAACTTGAGTTCTGAGTTAAGCAACTTGAGTCACCTGGAACTTTCATCAACAACTCGAGTTTTTCAGCTTCAAGTTTTAGTCACTTGAGTCATAGCTCTTTTTGAACTCAAGTTGCATGCCTGAAAATCTATTTTCTAGAAATCTTATGTGCTAGAACTCGAGTTGCAGTCTTGGAGAACTCGAGTTTCCCTAAACTTTCAAGGACAACTCGAGTTCCACACTTCAAGTTGCAACAACTCGAGTTCCAGGCTTATTAAACTCGAGTCTCGTGACCTTGAACTACTGAGGTAGCTTTTTGATACACTAGAACTTGAGTTGCAGAAGCTTATAACTCGAGTTGCATAACTGATTTACAAAAGAACTTTCAACATAAACTCAAGTTACAGCATTCAAGTTTCAAGCACTTGAGTTACTCACTTCTCAGAACTCAAGTTGCACAACATGATTTCATAACTTGCAGTCTAAACTCGAGTTATCCAAATAAAAGTTTCTTCAACTCGAGTCATGCATTTTTGAAAACTTGAAGTTTTATAACATGACATTTCAGATAAACTTCAAAACCATGAGGAAGAACTCGAGTCATGCATTCTCACAACTTGAGTCACAACTTTATCTGACAAACAGGGTCTGACACGGAGCTTCATTTTTACCAAATCCTTCCTTATTTCTATAAAGACTTTTAAATCCTACTTGCCATCATAAATGCTTGTCTACTAACCTATGAAACAGGAAAAGCTTTGCCTGCTGAAGATCTCTGACAAATGATAAACAATCAGAATTTCTCAGTCTTTGCCAACGTCGAAGGATTTCATTTATTGCCGGATTCAATGCTCACACCAACCAGAGACAACGGCTACTCAATCTGAGTAACGGACATTTGGCCTTCTCTAATGGATAATTTGAAAGACTTCATCTATAAATAGAGAAGCATTGAAGATGGAAAGAGATGATGACGATTAACAATGCTGCTTTTCTTACGCTCTCTGTCTCTTGTCTTCTGTAAACATTCAATATCATTCTGTGAGCTTCAGTGTTTAGTCTATCTACTCTTTTAGGAGTTTAAATTTGTGATTCATTCTTGTAAAAGTTGAGATACTTAAAGTTGGGGCTTTGAGTTCTTTGGGCTGTGAGGTTGTTGAAAAACAGAGAGTGAAGATCTCTGTTATCTTGCAAATAGTGAGGGGGAATGTGACTCCTTAATTGTAAAGGCTTGTGAAGCCTGTTTACTTGAGTTTAGTGGATTGCAAATCTCAGAGGAGCTCTGAGGACTGGACGTAGGTCAGAGAGGACTGAACCAGGATAAATCACCGTGTCCATTATTCTTCTGCACTCCCTGGTGACTTTGTTTTAATTTCTGTGATTTACATTTTAATTTTTAAGGGTGACCAATTCACCCTCCTCTTGGTCAAATCCTACTCTAACAGCCTTTAATAAATCACATGGTGCCACCTATATAAGCTTCAGTAGTGTGCATGAAGACTCCATTTCTGCACCATAAGTCATCTATCCAAGGATAAAAATAGAGAAATGGCGTGAACAAGAAGGCCAAGTCTAGGTAAGTTCTCACAACAAATTTTGCATATTCATGGTCTCAAGCTTCTCCTCTTCAATCCTATAGGTATATTTTTATATTTCATGGTGGATTTTTGGTGTTGGAACCATGTGATGTTAGAGAGAGGAGATGAAGAAGAGAGGGATTTATAAGTAATAGATGTTTGAAATCAACTCTATGCATGATGTGGAGTTGATTGGTAGTTGTTTTGTGATGGTTTGAGTTGTATATGAACTTTGCCATCTTGAACCCTAGGGGAGATGCTGCACAAAATTCCTCTTGTATGGGAGGATTGATTTTGTGCTAAATAATGATTGGGAAATGGATTAGAAACAATATCTTGCAAGTGTAAAGAGAGTAAAGTTGAAAAATACACTTTGGCCTTTTTTTTGGATCTTTAGTCTGTAGGGGATGTAGAAGAAGAAGTGTGGTTTTGATGTTTTTGATGCTTCAGTTGAGTTTAGAAAGCAAAATTATGTGGGGTATAAGTGAAAAAACCACTTTGGAAGCATTAAAAACAATTTTAGTAAATTAAGGGTTTTAAGACCCTTAAAGTTCAAGGAAGACTTAGAGAAGTTTTAAGGGATGTAATGCATTGGTGATGGCTTATTATTAATACCAAATGCATTATCATGATGTGTGGGAGTTCAAATTGGAAAGATGAGTTCCAAAGAGCAAGAGGCAAGCCACCAATTCAAGTGAAAAGGCTAAGGAGTTGAGGTAGCAACAATTACTACCATGATTATTAATATTGTTCATGGTTGTTTTTATGGAATGTTACCATGTTTTCATGTTAAATATGTGGTAGTTTCCATTAAGTGTGACATGTTATAACTATGTGCACTTTGAGTTTTATGTACTGACTTTTGAGAATATGCATGTTTAGCTAGCAACTGTGTGACAATCATGTATGTTAATGTAATTGATAATAATTTTGCTACTGAGATTCTTGAAATCTCATTCTTCCAATCAATAACATCTCTAGGGCAAAGTACAAGTAAGAATATGAGCAAGATGGTGAAAGCATGAAGAAGACCATATGATTCAAAGGAGGTAATGGAAAGTTATACATTATGTTGTGTTTTGTTGTGTTGTATAGCAATTGTATCTAAATACTTCCATTATAATGTATGGTATGTATACTATATAGTAGCTCAAGAATGTGGTATTAAAAGTGAAGTTAGAGACATGCATGCAAGAAAGAGAATTGAGCATGTAAGATAACTAAGATACAGGAAATCGGACCATTGGTTAAACTGGTTAAGGCTATGGGTTAAGGGTCAGTTGGTTACATCAAAGTCAAGCAGGGGGTCAAACTGGTGAGGAATAAAAAACTAAAAAAATTAAATCTCATCACACATTGATAAAATAATACCATAAAAACATTCTAATGAAGGTTAAAAGTGACAACTCCCTTACATATTTAAGAAGATAAAAGTACTTACATTTAAAAATTTACTATATGCATTTAATGCGTAGATGGAAATGCACTGTAAGTCCAATGACTTGCCTTGAGCACTTAATGCTTCAACTGTGACACCTCGTATTTCCCCCCAATTACCTCATATTAGATCACTTTAGAACCACTATTGGGCTTTGGATGACTCAAATTGGCCTTTTTGATGAATTGTAAAATTTTTCTTTTTCTTTAAAAATGCTGTTACTGTTCACTGGCCCTTTTTCCAGATTTCTGGCCCAACTTTGAAAAATCATAATTAATTTTAGAAAACTCAAAATTGAGTGGTTCCAATTTCTAAATTTTTCTTATTAAATGATACATAGAGAAAAAATACTCAGTGATTCTAATCCTTGCCCATTTGAATCAGTTTATTCCAAACACGTGCACTGTTCCAATGGTCACTTCCAATTTTTCCAGATTTGTCCCTTAACTTTGGAACATTATAACTCTTAAAATTTTGCAAACTTTATATCATTTTAAAGCTTAGGATGTTTAGTATTTAACTGGAAAGTTTCAGCTCATTTGGAGTTCATTTGCTATTTTTATTTCTCACGCGAAATGGATTAATTTTTTAGGGCCTTTAGAACCCTTTTATTTTGAAAACCATTTTTTTAAAATTCATCAAAACCTCTTTTTGTTTCATTAACCCACCTCTAACATGCATGATCACTTATTTACCATTCCTGAGCACTTTTAGCCCATTTTCATGCATGCATCATCACATATTTAAATGATGGGTTACAATCACATTAACTTCATGGAGAGTTTAACAACTCATATATTCACACAAAATCATGCAAGCAAGAGTGATCCAACTAAGCCACAAATTATAAAACTTTATCGTTGTCTAGCCTTGGAAATGGATCAAAATATTTGTGATTTCCAAGGATTGCACAGGGTGCAACCCTAGGGTCTTTCTCTTCGGAGCTTTGTATACGACTAGGTTTCAGCTTGTGCTTAAGTTAGTTTTGCAATTAAACACTGTTTTTGATTCAAATTAACTATGCATCTAAAACTGAATACAAAATAGAATTTCTTTTTGGTATTTTTGAATTAAGGGAAAGCAGGAAAAAACATAATTAAGTGTAAAGTATGGATAGTGAAGTTCCTCTTGAAAATGAATCAAACCATCATAGTTCGCAAAATATTAGGGAAAGGTATCGGTTTCGCACTAAGTTTCGTAATTAAAAGCCCAACAACTCATGCATGTAACAAACTCCATTCCATGAAACCCTTTGAAAACACTTAAAGTGTTCACGGAAATCGCAAAATGAAAAATCCAACTCACTCAATATTACCTCTAAAATCAAGCACAACTAGGAAGATAGAAGAGAACAATAATTATTTCATTGAATAGGTAGGAATGAGACTTCATCCTACCACGTCAAACCCAAAACAAGTTCGAGACTAAGAATTTACATACAAACTACAAGTCCTAACTCAGAAACTATGTAATCCATACTATAAATGCAGATTGAAAACTAATACTCCCCTTTCGACACTTTGAACTCAGGCTATCTTCATCTCCAAGAGGAAGGGAGATGCTCAGCTACTCATATGGTGCGAAATCAAACTTCGAATGGAAGATTGAAGCATCATGATGGATTAGGGATGAAATGGAATGATAGTAGGGTTTTGATGAGTAGAGAGAATGAGAAAATGGGAATGGAATGGTTCACTACCTCCCTCTCCTTTCTCTCCTCCAACACTTACCCTATTTAGGTCATATTAACCGTCCAGGGTCAGATCCAAGAAGGTGGGTCGGGTTTTGTTTCCATTTGGAGCCTGATTCATTGCTGATGTGCGATATTTGCCATGGCGAACATAAGATTTCGTCGCAGCGAACCTCTTCTAAGGATTCAAGCTTGTCTTTTTGAACTTTGGCCACTGCGAACTTTAATTTGCGCTGTGGCAAACTTTCCTAGAGCTGTCTTCTAATGTTCTTGTTTAGAGTTCCTGAAATGAAATAGTAAATATTTGAAGTATCATTTGCTCATGATGGAATTTAAGCACAATTGTATCACTATTCATAGAAGATGCACCCAAAATTACACTAATCCAAATTAACAACTCTAAATCTCAAATTAAGCATTAAAAATGGTCATGAAGGACTAAAATTAAATCAAAAACTTTGGAAATTCAAGTACAGAAGTGTTATAAATAAGGTTCAATCAAAGAGCATCTTCTTCATTCATCTACAAAATTTTCCTTACCCTTACTTGTGCTTCCACCTACATGGTTAGTTGGTGGGGAATGAGATTTGAGAATCCCAATAGCAAAACTACATAATCAAAATATTGTGAGTGTGCATACATAGTGTATGATCATACAATATGTGACACATCAAAATACAATTTCATAATACAATTCTCATCCCTTCATGACGTCCTATTCAGACCAGAAAATCAGGGTTCTTGAGAATGGTTTGTCAATTTCTTGCTTTCTCTTGTTTAATCACTTCCTTACTACTTATAATAAAATGATTAGCTATTTAAACACTAGATGAACATAATTTAGGGTAAATTTTGGCAGCACTTACCCTAGGGTTTCACCAGCCCAAATTGAAAGACAAGAGAAAACAAACAAATCTCCACCACCAACAACATCAACAACATCCAACAAGGCAAGAGAGGCAAGTTTTGGAGTTTACCTCGAGTTCACCACCTTCCCTCTCTAAAAATTCACTGTTCACTCTCTCCTCTCTCTTGATTTTGTCTTAAAAACCATGAATTTCAAGAGGGAAAGAGGTTAGAAGTGGTTATAGTGTAATCAGGAGGCAAAAATCACAAGATTACAAGCCTCTTACCTTGGATTTCTCTTGAGTTTTTCCTCCTCTTGTGCTCTTGAAATGGCATCACTTGAGCTCTCAAATTTCTGCTGGAGCTGTCATGAATAATGGTTGTAGATGGAGGGAATTATAAGGTTTTATTAATTCACACTTAATTGATTTAAGGGCTAAGATTGTATCTTATAAAGTAAGTGTGATCTAAGGGTGAAAATTTGTCCACACAAGGGCCATTTGCTTGCCTCTCATTGGATGACAAAAAGGTGTCATCATGGCTATATCTTGGCTGGTTAGAATCTGGTTTCATTAACCAAATTGGATCCCATTCGGTTACTTTTACCGATTGCACTTTTTACCGGTAAACATAACTTTATGCCGGTAAATCTTTTTCTACTTTTCTGGAGATATTTTCTTCCTCATTAAATCTCCATATTTTCATTTTGAATTTAACAAAATTACTATTCCCAAAATACCCTTTACTTTTCTCAAATTTTACAGGATTAATTTATCTTGTCCAAAAAACCCTGAAAACGTGCAATCGGAGAACAAATTTCTTTTAGGGCCTTGAAAAATACTACATTTTTCACTGATTCTCAAGCCCTTTTTCTTTTCCCAAAATGCCCTCTAGATTGTTCAAAATTAATTTTTGAAATAATTATATTTCGGGGATTTTCGGGCCTTTTTCGGGTCTTTTTCCCAATTTTTGGGAAAATCGCCTTAATTTTACACTGGGCAATAATTTTATTAATTATTATAAAATTCACTGGTTTTTCATATTTTTCTCTAAATTTTTGGAGGGCTCCTGTTACCTTAAATAATTATTTTTCCTCATTTTGCCTTCAAAATTCTCTAGACAGAAATCTGGTCCGAATCACGAAAATCCGTGATTCACCGTTATGTTCCGCGAGTCGAGCTTTGTCTACTGAGCATCTGTAAATTTTGGTCAAAGAGTTGACTTTTGACTTTGACTTGTCAAATGACCAAAATGCCCTTCCATTTTCTCATAATTACCATTTTGCTCTTACTTTTAATACTGAAATACTTTTATGTCCTTGGTCTTTATACTTAATGACATTTAAGTCCCTGGCTTATATTCTTTGTAATTTCAAAGCCTTGGGACTAAATTGACCAAGGTCTCATTGGTCCATTGACATCTCTTTCTATACATTCATTTCTACAGGCCTTTTCTCATCCCATATCTATCAATTTTGCTTCTACGTCTATTTATAGAAAAGGGTGGATATTACAGTTGTCTTCGTACTTCAAAATTGCCCGAACCGGATACCGGGTAATGCTTTTATTAAATACTTTAGGTCCTAAGAAAGTTTGGGTCCCTGGCGTTTGAGGACTCCTGCTACCTCAAATAATTACTTCTTAGTCATTTGTTGTAACACTCCTTATTTTCCCCCTAGAAGCTTCATATTAGATCACTATTGAACCACTTGAGGGCCTTGAATAACTTAAATTGACCAAAGAAGTGGAAACAAAATTTTCAAAATGGAGTTACTATTCATTTGGTCCATTTCCAGATTTCTGGCCCAACTTTGAAAATTCATAACTAATTCTAGAAAAATCGAAATTGAGTGATTCAAATTTCTATTTGAATCTTATTAGGTGATCTATAAGGGCAAAATACTTACTGGTTTCAAAACTTGCCCAATCGATACAGTTAATTCCGTGAATATCACTGTTCATTTGGTAACTTTCCAGTTTTCCATATTTTTCTCTTAACTTTGAAAAATCATAACTATTTATCTACACATCCAAAGTTAGCAAACTTTGGCTCATTTTAAAGCTTAGGATGTGCAGTATTTAACTGAAAGGTTTCAAGTCATTTGGACTTCATTTTCTATTTTGCATCGTTATCCCAAAACCAGGGCAGATTAAATGGTTTTGGAACCTCTTGAGAACTTGCCATTTCTAAAATTTATTAAAACCTCTTTTGACCATTTTCAAACTTCTCTTAATGCATGCCTACCTTGTTTACTTCTTTTGAATACATTCATGCATGCATTCACATTTGTTTACTATTTATCATGTAGAGTTTAATTTACATAGATCAATCCTCAATATAAACTTCAATCATCATACATAATTTCCCACAAGCAAGATCATCATAATATGCCATCTTCAATCACCATAAACTTTGCTCTTATCCTTGCTTGTGCTAGTACCTAGAATGGTTAGTGGGGGAGGGTGAGATTTTTGGAAATCCCAGTAGCAAAACTTTCTAACACACATTATAAAAT
>JANTPZ010042233.1:0-11894 GCA_025593235.1 Vachellia pachyceras | reverse complement strand
TTACTACCTCAAAAGCCTTCTCTTTTTCATTTTTATACCTTGAAACCCTAACTTTTCATCTTCAAAAAGAGGGCTTTGATCAAGGAAATCAACCATTAGAGAGGTAGTAGAAGTTGCAAGGAGTAGAGAAATGGAAAGAGATGGTTGTTTGGGTGTGTTTACCTTGAGATTGTGTGAGCTTTCTTCTTCTTCCTCTTGAGGGCTTGAAGGTGACGGTTTAGGTTTCATCAAATTCTCAGCTGTTCAGTGTTTTGCTTTTGTTTTATCGTTTGAAGCATTCTAAGCACCTCTACTTTTGTTTCTTACTTTTAATTCCTAATAACAATTTTCAGAGAAAGAAGTCTAGACTACTGAGCTTGAAAATACTCAGCCACAGAGTGGATCATTTTACGGTTCTGATAATTCCAATTATAGTAGAAATTATTATCAGGTATTTATTTTTCTTTGGGATTTATTTTATGTACAAAGCATATTGTCTTTGCTGCATTTGAAAGATTTTCATTTTAATGTCTGTCGGTTGGTTAGGACTCAGTTTCACCATAAGTGCAGCATGGTGCTTCGGGAATTCCATATGATGAAAACTACCAACAGCCTTTTGATCCTTCATATGGAAGCGGGTATGCTGGTTCTGCTCAATTTCAGCAACATCAACAACCTAATTTTTTTGTTCCATACCAACAACTCAGGTATATTTTGTTTTACATGCCATAAAAAATGGGCTACTGTAGCCTACTGTTGATATTTTTTAAGGAAATAGTTGTTCTATTCTGAAAGTAAAATGAGCCTCTATGTTGTTCCATATGAAGTTGCCTTTAAATTTTCTTCATAAGTAATATTGATGGATTGTGGACAGAAGAGTGAATTTCAATTAAAATTCACTTATTCAAGCAGTTTTTTGTTGGTCCATATTGTTGAAATTCCCATTATATCTGTCATGTGAATTTTGCTACTGTACTGAAGGTACTGAAAACATTGTAGAAGTTAGTTTTAGAGCGTAAAAGTACCAAGTAACACAATGCACAAGAACTAGAATTACCAAGAACCTGATTGCCATTTATCCTCTGTTAAGAGATGAAGTAATAATCTGTATTAGGATATGAAGATGATTTTAAATTTGGATGCTCTTCACATTTTTCTCTCCTCAATTTGGACCATTCAGGTTAAAATTGGATATTTCATATTGAATGTTTTCTACTGATATGTTAAATTAAAAAAGTGAATAAATAATATATGAATGTAGGCCATTAAAATTTAGTCCAGACGATCTAGATATAAAATGTGGAGAGATTTGAAGTGGAGAAAAATTGAATTGGTTGGCTTTACTTTTTCCGCTGCAGTTGATAGAGGTTGATGTAAAATACAGAACTGTTGAGACTGTGGAGTAAATTTTGGCTTTAGTAGTAATTCTTTTCTCGTATGTTATTTTAAGCATGTCATTATTTACCTGCTTTGCTTTAATAGCAATTAGTATGTGATGAAGCCTGGCTCTTTGGGTTTGAATATTTGTCGTGATATATTCTTTACACGTGGAGTTCATTGCTGTCCTTAAATTTTAATTTGCAGCCAAACTTCTCTGCTGCTCCTGTAACACAACCTTCTATGAGATCTTTGGTTCCTCACGCTCCTCCAGCGCTGAGAAATGTCGAGCAATATCAGCAGCCAACATTGGCTTCTCAGTTGTATCCTGTCAGTAGATCCTTTCTATTTCTCATCTCATTTTAACAGTTATCTGTGGGCTACTAGTAGATTAAGCACACTACTTATTCTATATTTCAGGCAGCTGCCAATCCACCTTACCAACCTACACCGCCTGCCACATCTCAAATGGGTTTGGTTCATGGCCAGAAGTTGCCACATGCTGTGCTCCAACACCAAATCCAAGGGGCTTTGTCCCAGTATCCAGTACCAGTGTTGCACAAAGACCGGTGATTGGATCAATTCAGCCTCCCAATCCCGTTCAGGCGCCTCCTGCACCAGCTGCTCTTCCTCCGACTGTGCAAACAGCTGGTACTTCCAATGTGCCTGGTAAAATTCTCTATTTTCTCAGCTGGAAATTTTGAGTTTATTCTAAAGGACACAAGTTTATGTTTCTCTAATCACTAGAACATACTGCTAGTTTTTCATTTGATTTGTTAGCAACAGTATCTACTACAACTTTTTTGGTTTAATTAATGGAGCACCCTGATTCGAGAGAATAAATTGCCTATATGTGCGGCTATGGATATATGTTGAGCCTAACTCACCAATTGAATTTATAGCAAAGCATTTTGAAGTTAAGAATGGCTGGCGATGCTGGATATTCCAAGGATTCATTTCTCGCTTTCTAATTGTTTTTCCTGGATCCATTTTTTTATAGTTCCAGAAGCATTGGAATTGAAATGTTTAAATGCTTTTTTTAATTTGTTCATTGTTTTCATAGAGAGTGACCTGTGCAGCTTTTGGAAGAAAGAAGAGCCGATTCTGTACTTTTTAATTTCAGATTTTGTTCAAATTACGTGTATACAAATAACAGTGCATGCATTTTGTGTCGAGATCTTGGAAGTTGTCGTGCTTACCCAATTGTTTCCTTTTCAACTTGCTGCTTGCCCAATGGACTTCTGGCAAGTCTTTTTCAGTTAACTCCAAATGATCTGGCTATTTAGTATGTATAATTTTCACTTTTCTCTCATCTGTCTAAGCAACCGAAGTCTTAAATTGCTTGATACTGATATTTATTTTGTTGACAAAGGCATTTGTCGTTCTATACCTGTTGGCTAACATTTTCCTTGCTGTGACTGTGGATCAGTGCATCAAAAGCCCATTGTCACAACGTTAACGAGGCTTTTCAACGAGACATCAGAAGCTCTGGGAGGTTCACGTCCAAATCCAGCTAAAAAGCGTGAGATAGAAGACAACTCAAAGAAAATCGGAGAATTATTCGCGAAATTGAACAGCGGGACATCTCTAAAAATGCCGCTGATAAGCTCCTTCAGCTCTGCCAGGCATTAGACAAGGGCGATTTCAGTACCGCCCTACAAATTCAGGTAAATCAATGGAAGATTAAGCTATCTACTCCATTTTGATAATGACACCTGTCCAATTTTACAATGCGGGCATCTCTGGTGTGTTACAGGTACTACTTACTACAACCGAATGGGATGAATGCCAGTCCTGGCTTGGTTCGCTGAAGAGAATGATCAAGACAAGGCAGAGTGCGAGATAGATAGTACCGATCCTCCTTCCCTATATGTTTCCAATACTGGAAAATTCTTCACATGGTCAGCTTCTTCCAGGGCTGCTGACCCCTTCATCCATGTACACAATATTTTCCTTGTATACTTGCAGGTGCTGGGTTTTGGTTCTTTTGCTCTAAAGGACAATATCTTGCGGTGTCCTCGCTTTCACTGGCTTTATCATCAAATCCAGGACATGGTCTGGTCAGAAATATCTTTTAGCAGATTGTTTTTAATCCAATATTGGTAACATGGAGTTCTCTTTTTGTTTTAGTATACATTTTTAGACTGCTTTGGAAGTCATAGATGTTTTAATCTTACACACCTTTTTGTACTTTCATTTGATTTAATCCAATCTTTGTAACATGGAAGTGTCGCATTTATAGTTATTGATTATTGGTTCGGTTGCCGAGGATTGAATATTGTCCTCCTCAGAGTTTGAAAAATGAGTTTATAGTTTATTGCTTATAAATATTGGCTTTTTTAACCAACAAAGATTGGTAAGGTTTTATAATTCTTGCGTGTATACAGTGTGTGTGTGTGTGTGTGTGTGTTGATTGGTCAATAAGTTTTTCTTCTCTTGTTTTTGTTTGTTACTAGATGAAAGGTAATACTTGATGTCCTTCATTATGCAAGTATAGAAAAGAAAAGAAGTGAATAAGAAGAGAGAGTGGATTTTGCATAGATTTACATGCATGCATTCATTCTTTTGTATCTCTTTTAAAATGTATTCGCTTTATGTACAAGAGTCTAACCACTTCAAAAGAATTAAGAAATAGAGTTAATTTAGGTAACGGTATTGAAGTTGTCAATAATTTGTATGTTTTTTATTGTCAAGTAATCTCTATTTTAAAAATTTTACCCTCAAGTTTGTGTTAGAAGTTAACATGACATGTTGGATGGACAAATGGTCTTGAAGCTTTTGGGAAGACCCATGGTTATGGATTTAAATCCAAGCTTCAATACCATCGGCCATTGAACATTCCGATCACCGGTGGCAAGTGCTAGACCCACAGCAAATTGCCACCAGAGTGCCATTACCTGTGTTCGGTGGCCGATTGCAGAGCCAACCAACAGCCACCGGAATCCCATAGCCTGTGTTGGAGCTGTCGGTAGTGAGGGCAGCAGTTGAAGAATAAAAGTCATTTGATAATGGAGCATCATAATTTTTTCTTTTTGCACTTTAAGACTTCACTGCTATTTCTTGGGCTTCATGATAACTAGGGTAAACAACCTGCATAGATATTCCCTTCCTCTTTCTTTTCAATAACCATACCTTTTAATGGAGGCAATCTTGCTTAATGTATCATTGAACATTAAATATATACTTTTTTACAAGAATTTAAACGAATTATATTCTTTCATAATGTAAGGGATTAAGTTCTTTTTTTGTTAGATTTAACCCATGTTGATCCTTCATCTTTTTTAAGCATATGCATCTTCTTGAAGAATATAAGCTTGTTTAAGACATTGACAACACTAAATGTAGACACATCTTCTAATACACATCCAAATTTTTTATTTGCTACACTGTGAAGGACTATTCCCTTCCGGGATCCCTTCCTCTTCCTCTTTTCTTGAGAGCTGGACACTAAAAGAGGCTCCATATTTAGTAAGCGATGGTGTTTTGAACATGATAGAATGGTATATGTGCTTTGACAATAAGTCACCCATATATTTAACTTGTGAGTATAAGAATTTAACTTATAAATATTAAATTTGTGAGAATTTATTAGTATTAAATGAAATTTGGATGCCCTGTGTATATTTATTTCTATAAATATTTTTAATTTTTTTCTAAAAGTAATTTTCTTTAAATTTTAGTGATAATCACATTGGTATAATAATATTTGACTCCAATTTTAAATATAAAAAATTCCTAAACGATTGCGCTTAATCTATATAATTACATTATTAAGAGAAAAGCTGTTAATTTAGAAATAAGCACACGATGCCTGTTACATAATGTACTGTGTCCTTTGTTTTATTAACCATACTCAGTCCACAAAAACTTAAATTAATTCTCAACTTTTAAATGCAAACCGTATCCAGAACCTTGTTTAAAGAAAATCAATGTAATTTCTCATTTCACTCCGATTTTGTTTTTTTTCCATCATGTTTAATTATCTAACTATTTATGAATATTCTCTTCCTCATTTATAAGAGACAATCTTGTTTCGACACCATCAAACATTAATAAATTAACTATTTGGAAGTTCACTTCAAAAAATTTTTTATAGAATTCAAGGTAAAATCTAAGTTTTATAGAATAACTCTGGTGGGGCCATCCTGCTCAACTTGCTGCCCCAAAACCTGGCCTTCGACCGCCTCCGTGATGAAACACTGACCGCCGGCCTTCGTTTCAGTCACTGAAACGCCTTGGTTCCTGGCAATGTCGGTGAAGTCTTGGTGTTCGACATGTCCGGCCATCTCGTTGATGATGGCAGCCGACTGCATGGTGTCTGCTGGAGTGCCCTTGTGGGATTTCCCCAAGACTTGGATCTCGGCTGCTTGCATGGCGGCGACATCTTGTGGAGAGATGGAGGCTAAGTCGTCGGAGACACTGAAAACGTTGCCGTATGTGATGGGTTGTCTGAGCTGAGAAAGAGGAGAGAAGTGGTCGTCATCATCAGATTGGGGCCTGAGTGGTTGACCGTGACTCATATTTTTTTTTTTGGGAAGAGATCAGAACAGTTAGGGTTTTGGGGAAGAAGAAGAAGAAGATGTAATATAGAAGGGGGAAAAGGAATTTGCATGCAAAAGTTTACGTGTTGAAGTATTGAAGTTGGCATTTGTCAGATGCTTCCACCTGCTGCTTCTTCTTCCTTACACTTGTCATCTGTTCAATCATCATCAACATAAAATAATTAATAATAAAATATAAAGTGTAGGATTTATTATTTTGATTTTCATGCAACTAGAAATAGTGGAAAGGTTTGTTTTGATCTCCACCACATGAGTTCGGGTCAAATTTAATTTTTTTATGTAAAAATATTTTAATGAGTATATAATCTAAAATGAAACTAATATCTTAACTATCATATTTTTAAATAATGATTTTAATTAAAAAATTGCTAGTTTAAAAATTCAGAGAGTTACCTTCTTTTTTGCTTAACTATAGGCATCCTCTTATTGGAGATAATTTTTTGAAACACTGTGAGATACCCTTTTAGAAAAAGAGAAACAAGCAATGTGATGAGCGTTTGTATAAATTTACACAGTTGGTAGTGTAACCCTAAATGTTGCTGATTATAAATTATTATGTTATTATGTTATTTTCCAGTTTTTGTGATGATAGTATATATACCACTTGTAGTTGATTCATTTGATTGATTTGCAGTAATTTTGACTAAAATATTAAGTACTTGTTTGTGGGATGTTTAAGTTTTTGAAAAAAAATTAGAGAGAATTGGGGACAAGTCCTCTATTAAAAAATTAATTGTAGAATGTGACCTTCCATAAAATGTAACTGAATTTTTACATATACAATTGAGCTACCATATGATAGGTTTCATTTTTTTAATTCATTATCAATGAGGAATTTATTCTTAATTCTCCCAAAAAATTATGTCTTTCCATTAAAATATTTATGGGATCCCTTCCTCTTCCTCTTTTATTGTGGATAATCTATAGCACATCTCCCTTCTTTTATTGAGAGCTGGACACTAAAAGAGGCTCCATATTTAGTAAGCGATGGTGTTTTGAACATGATAGAATTATATATGTGCTTTGACAATAAGTCACCCATATATTTAACTTGTGAGTATAAGAATTTAACTTATAAATATTAAGTTTGTGAGAATTTATTAGTATTAAATGAAATTTGGATGCCCTGTGTATATTTATTTCTATAAATATTTTTAATTTTTAATTTTTTTTCTAAAAGTAATTTTATTTAAATTTTAGTGATAATCACATTGGTATAATAATATTTGACTCCAATTTTAAATATAAAAAATTACTAAACAATTGCACTTAATCTATATAATTACATTATTAATAGAAAAGCTGTTACTTTAGAAATAAGCACACGATGCCTGTTACATAATGTACTGTGTCCTTTGTTTTATTAACCATACTCAGTCCACAAAAACTTAAATTAATTCTCAACTTTTAAATGCAAACCGTATCCAGAATCTTGTTTAAAGAAAATCAATGTAATTTCTCATTTCACTCCGATTTTGATTTTTTTCCATCATGTTTAATTATCTAACTATTTATGAATATTCTCTTCCTCATTTATAAGAGAGAATCCATTTAGAAATCCATTTGAAAATAATTTTTATAGAATTCGAAGTAAAATCTAAGTTTTAGATAATAGATTTTGGGAGAATAGCTTTTACGGATTTTAAGGTAAAACCTAGATTTTAAAATGTGATTATGTTTGGGAAGTCATTGACTTCTACGGAGTTTGAGACAAAAAGTAGGTATGAAAGATGAAAGAAAGAAAAAGAAAAAAGATGAAAGAGAAAATTTATTATGATAGAGTGTGATTTATTAAGAAAATAGTTTTTTCAAACATAGGTTTTGTTTAGATTTTGAAAAAAAAATGTGAGTACTTAGACAAAATTTAAACGTATAACTTAGATTTTGGGGAGGTCACAAATGAGCTCTAAATATAAATATGTAGCAGCGAATTAACGAGGAAAAGGCGGAACAATACACACACGTATATGTATGTATCACAACCAGATTGATCTGCACTTAGAAGTTATTATTTTCATATATTAATTAAACTTAATTAGCCCATCTAATATAATCGAACACTAATTAAACGCTTGAGAGAGAGTATTAGACTATTATTTTTGTTCATTCAGGTGAGCAGCGGTGACAAGGGAGGATGCTACTCCGCCAGGGGTGGCTAGCATCTCCTGTGAGTCCCTCAGCCAAGGAAACTACACCTCTGCCGCATACACAGCTTCCGCATCTTCCTTCGTCACCGCCTTGTCCGTTGCCAGCTTCTCCGTCGCATCCTATAGACAAAATTGCATAAACTCAAATGATATACAAAAATTTAAAGAGCCATGGGAAACACTAATAAATGGTATATATGTTTGATCAGATATAATTATTGATATATATATATAATATCCAAACAAATTAAGTAGAATTATTTTACCGTTAGAACGTCGGAGAGCTTAGTCATATCTTGCCGGCGTCTGGCATGAGTGTTCATAGACGCTGCGTTCTGAGCTGTATCAGCCACACCGCCGGGGGCCACACGGTTGTTTCCTGTTGCTCTGATCTCCGCCGCCGTGATAGCGGCAGCATCGCTCTGATCCACCAGTTTATCTCCGGCTGAAATAGCCACCGCCTCGAGCGCCTCACCAATGGAGATGGGGTCCCCATCTATGGCAGCGGACCCAATAGTAGATGCTATGATGGGGCCATCCTGCTCAACGTGCTGCCCCAAAACCTGGCCCCCGACCGCCTTCGTGATGATACACTGACCGCCGGCCTTCGTTTCGGTCACCGAAACGCTTTGGTTCCTGGCAATGTCGGTGAAGTCTTGGTGTTGGACATGTCCAGCCATCTCGTTGATGATGGCGGCCGACTGCATGGTGTCCGCTGGAGTGCCCTTGTGAGTTGTGAGTTTTCCCCAAGACTTGGATCTCGGCAGCTTGCATGGCGGTGGCATCTTGTGGGGAGATAGCCTTGGAGGCTAAGTCGCCGGAGACGCTGAAAACGTTGCCGTATGTGATGGGTTGTCTGAGCTGAGAAAGAGGAGAGAAGTGGTCGTCATCACCACATTGAGGCCTGAGTGGTTGACCGTGACTCATATTTTTTCTGGAAAGAGATGGGATCAGATCAGAACAGATAGGGTTTTGGGGAAGAAGAAGAAGTAGATGTAATATAGAAGGGGGAAAGAGATTTGCATGCAAAAGTTGACGTGTTGAAGGGGCATTTGTCTCTCACCTTCTGCTTCTCCTTCCTTAACACTTGTCATCTGTTCTTGTAATGAATCATCATCAACATAAAATAATTAATAGTAAAATATAAAGTGTAGGATTTATTATTTTAATTTTCATGTAAATAGAAATAGTTGAAAGGTTTATTTTGATCTTCACAGAATGAGTTCGTCAAATTGATGAGTGCTTCCTACCCATCTCATTTGGATTTAGACACGTCAAATTTAATGATTTTTATGAAAAAAATTATTTTAATAAATATATAATTTAAAATAAAGCTAATACCTTAACTATCATTTTTAATTAAAAATTGTTAGTTCAAAAAATTAGATCTAGACAATATAAATATAATGAGTTAGAAGCGTTCATCAATTTTTGTTCATCAATTTAATGAGCATTCAAACCAGATTTCCTATGCATTCCGTCTATGATATTGGATTACGCATCTTACCCTTGGTTTGGGTAGAACTCAAATCTGACTCAAATTTCGTGACAAAAAAAAAATGGAAGAGTTTAATCTCTTTGTTTCGTAAATTTATAAATTTTTCATCTAATAATCTTATTGAATGCATATTTTAAAGAGAATTTTGATGACTAAGAGAATAATTTTTAAGATAAATAATTAAATAAAGTATCTTAAGAAAACTAACACATTTTTATTACAAATGATTAATTCCAACTTTAAAAATTGAATATTTTTTAATAAAGTACCTTCACATTTACTTTATTTTACTTTAACAAATAAATATGTAAATGTATCCATAAAATATTTTTCAAGACGCATTGGTAGGCTGGGGTAATAATATTGTTTCTGGAAATTGGAATCCTCAAATTGGCGTAACGATTCTCTATGAGAAAATTACTAATAAATATAAAAATTAAATTAATATCTACTAAGCCACTCAATTATATTTATTAATTTTTTATATATCAAATACTTTTTTTTGCCAGAATATATCAAATACAATTATATAATTTAGTGAAGCATTAGTGAGTTCAGTGTTCCAATCAGATTTTTTGTCATAATGTGCGGAGGGCTCAAACGATTCCTGTTCATTCATTACTGAGTCATCATCGCTATTCTTTATCAAGCGAGCTAGTAGGTAAAGGTACTCAAGAGTTTATTATCTAACTCTACCATCTTATTTTGGCACTGCCACTTCTTTACAAAGTTCCACCATCCTATATCAGAGCTGTCGCAAACCAGCTTCTCTCCCTCTTCCAACAAACTTCTTAACCCTTCTGCATCTTCACTTGGATCTGCTTCATTTGGTTCGATATTCGTTTCGAGCTCACCAACATCTTTTGTCACCATCCATATCTCACTCTCAGATTTTTCAAGAATAGATATGATAGATGTCACAGCTATGTAAATGATAATAATCATAGCAGTAATTTTCAGTATAACATATATGCTAGGGAGAATGACGAAGAGCATGTGTCCAAGAGTATCAATGCTTGGAGTTCTGTTGTTGGGAGTTGGGAGAGGTACCCATGTGGTTGGAGCTCTGTTGGGAAGTGGGGGAGGTATGAGAGGTCTGGAATGCATTGGTCCACCACCACCAATCTGAATGACGAAAAAGTTCAGCCGTGATACTACATGACACTTGGAAACCAGCTTCTTGCCAACCACCATAATTGATTCCAAGCGTTCTACGACTTCATCATTCGGTTGTGTGCTTGTTCTTTCTAAATCTTGTAGCACCCACCGACTCTAGCATTCGCAGTGTCCTTTCCAGCTCCACCAATTAAGGTTTGAAGTCTTTAGCATGATCCTAAATAATTATACAAGCAAAACCTTATATTGAAAAACATCCACTTTTGACTTTCTTCCCTCCCTCCCGCGTCTCTCTCTCACCCTCTGAGTATCTGAGAGTAAATGGGGTAGGGTATTTATAATACCCCAGACGCTGGACCCTTTATTATTATTATTATTATTATTATTATTATTATTATTTATTTTTATAAAAAAAAACAGCTGCTGCGCCCTGTTTTCCCACTGCCACACGTTACTGTTAACGTGTGGCAGGCTGCCTCTTACATTTTTTTGAAGAAAAAATCCAAAAGCTGATCATTTTTTAATTTTTTTAAGAAATTTACTGTTTGATCCCACATAGTGAAGGTATTTATCAAATGATCCCAAATTTTAAAATATTTAAAAAATGGTCCCAAATTTTAAAATACAGCGCATGGTGTTATCACTTGACAACACCTGACAACACCATGCGCTGCGTCAATGGGACCATTTTTAAATATTTTAAAATTTGGGATCATTTGATAAATAAGTCCCTTATTTGGGACTGAACAGTAAAATTCCCTAATTTTTTCTACTGACCAGCCTTTTGACTTCTTTCATTTTTTTTTTACACAACAAAAAGCTGAAGCCTCTGAACCACTGCCAACTCCACTGATGCAAGCAAGCTTCATCTCCGTTTGGATTAGTCGTTAATCACATTTAATGACTAGCATGTTGACAAAATTAAATGCCATAATATTCTATAAATCAGCCAAGTTTGTCTTATTGTTGCAACGGCTTGTTTGGAAGCTATTTTAAAAATAGATTTTATAAATTTTAAAATAAAATCTAGGTTTTGTAGAATAGATTTTGAAAAATAACTTTTACATATTTCAAGGCAAAACCTATGTTTTAAAAAGTGATTTATGTTTAGAAAATTATTAGCTTTTACGGATTTCAAGGTAAAAGGTGAGTAGGAAAGAGGAAAGAAAAAGAATGAAAAATAGGAAAGATGAAAGAGAAGAAAGAAAAGGTAGG
>JANTPZ010042232.1:0-16707 GCA_025593235.1 Vachellia pachyceras | reverse complement strand
AACAAGCCCTTAATCTTGTTTTTAACACACTACATACACAAACGTGTCTATGTCTACGACAGGTCGTTAAAGTGGTAAGACTGTCTACCACGCTTGGATGAGGTCAAAATAGTTTTAATTTAGGATTGGTTTGGATGTAAGGTTAAAAATAGTTTTTACAGATTTCGAGGCAAAACCTAGGTTTTGGAGAATAGATTTTGAAAAATATCTTTTACAGATTCTGAAGCAAAACCTAGATTTTGAAAAGTAATTTATGTTTGGGAAGTTATTAACTTTTATGGATTCCAAGGCAAAAAAGTGGGTAGAAAAAAGAAAAGTAGGAAAGAGAAAGAAAGAAAAAGTAGGAAAGAGGAAAAAGTAGGAAAGATGAAAGATGAAAGAGAAAACCTAGGTTTCAAACTGAGGTTTTGTAACCAAAATAGCTTTTGGGAAAAAAATTTTGCTTGGACAAAACTTCGATTTTGATGTAAAACCTATGTTTTGAAACCAAACCTAGGTTTCAAACCTAGCATCCAAACAAGCCCTTAATCTTGTTTTTAACACACTACATACACAAACGTGTCTATGTCTACGACAGGTCGTTAAAGTGGTAAGACTGTCTACCACGCTTGGATGAGGTCAAAATAGTTTTAATTTAGGATTGGTTTGGATGTAAGGTTAAAAATAGTTTTTACAGATTTCGAGGCAAAACCTAGGTTTTGGAGAATAGATTTTGAAAAATATCTTTTACAGATTCTGAAGCAAAACCTAGATTTTGAAAAGTAATTTATGTTTGGGAAGTTATTAACTTTTATGGATTCCAAGGCAAAAAAGTGGGTAGAAAAAAGAAAAGTAGGAAAGAGAAAGAAAGAAAAAGTAGGAAAGAGGAAAAAGTAGGAAAGATGAAAGATGAAAGAGAAAACCTAGGTTTCAAACTGAGGTTTTGTAACCAAAATAGCTTTTGGGAAAAAAATTTTGCTTGGACAAAACTTCGATTTTGATGTAAAACCTATGTTTTGAAACCAAACCTAGGTTTCAAACCTAGCATCCAAACAAGCCCTTAATCTTGTTTTTAACACACTACATACACAAACGTGTCTATGTCTACGACAGGTCGTTAAAGTGGTAAGACTGTCTACCACGCTTGGAAGAGGTCATTGTCCCAAACAATATGGTGTTGAATAACCTGAATAATAAGGTGAGCCAGAAATTCACATCTAAACATCGTAGATTCAGAGGCACTATGGACTAGAGTAAGCAAACAGAAAGCATATACTGAATCTAATGCACTACTTAACTCGTGCACAGGAAAGCATGTATATATAATGAATCATTACACTATTCTAGATACCATTCAATTAGAATTGACCTAACAGAACCTATCATGATCCTCCACGTGTATAATCCTATAGTAACAAAATAACAGTAAAATATTACAACAAGTCTACAATGCAAGATTACACGGACATCCTAGTTTGCATGATATGGATTTATAACTTAACATTCCCACTCAAATGAGAGGGTGCTGTTGCTAGCCCGAGTTTGTTCTTGAAGAATTGAAAATGAGGCTGAGACATAGGCTTAGTAAAGCTATCTGCAATCTGAAAAGTTGAAGGAATATATCTAACATCAATAAATCCATATTGAACAATATACCTGACAAAATGCACATCAATTTCAACATGCTAGAAGGCTAAAGCCCTGGCACTAAGATTATCACACCAGATTATAGAAGGCCGTTTAAGAAATAATCTAACTTCAGATAGTAGAGAATCTATCCACTTGATTTCAGCTGAACCATCTGCTAAACTTCTATATTCAGATTCTGCACTAGATCTAGACACAACCCTTTGTTTTCTGGATGACCAAAAAATTAAAGTGTTGTCCAAGAACACACATCCCAGCCATGGATTATCTATCGTCTGTATCATAACCCCAATCATCATCAGTATAAATAGACAATTTCATATTTTTGATAGGTTTAAGATGTAAACCTAGACTGTAAGTACCCTTCAGGTACCTAAACACCCTCTTTACTGCTTGAAAATGACATGTTCTTGGTTTAGCCAGAAACTGACTGAGCTTATTTACTACATAGGCTATATCTGGTCGTGTAGTAGTAAGATATTGTAAAGATCCTACTACTTGTCTATATTCCGTAGGATTATCTATTAGATCGCCATCACCAGAGGAGATCAGTCTTCCAGTGACCATAGGAGTTGTCACTGGGGCACAATCATCCATGCCAAACCTCTTCAACAAGTCTATAACATACTTAGCCTGACTTAGATGAATTCCACGATGGTCTCGATAAACCTCTAAGCCAAGAAAATAATACAGCTGCCCCAAATCTTTCAGGGAGAACATTCTATTCAGTTTTTGGACAAAATGATTCACATAAATAGAATTATTTCCAGTTACCAGGATGTCATCAACATAGATCAAGATAAAAATAGTCAGCTTATGATCATGAAACATGAATAGAGAGATATCACTCTTGGCGTTTTTAAAACCCCAGTCCAGTAATGTCAGTCTCAAACGATCAAACCAAGCTCTTGGTGCCTGGCATAATCCATAAATAGCTTTAACTAACTTACAGACATGATTGGGCTTTCAAAAATCTGTGAATCCTTCCGGCTGACGCATGTATACCTCTTCTCACAACAGACCATTGAGGAAAACGTTGTTAACATCCAACTGCCTGACTTTCCATTTGTAGGTGACGGCCAAAGTCAAAATTAAACGTACAGTTGTTGCCTTGATCACTGGATTGAATGTCTCCCCAAAATCCACTCATGGCGTCTGTTGAAAACCTTTCGCTACCAAGCGCGCTTTATGCTTCAGTATGGAACCATCCGGCTTAAACTTAGTCTTGAAAACCCATCGACAATCAATAAGCTTCTGATTCTGAAATGGCACAAGTAGCCAAGTTTTATTCCGGGACAATGCATCAAGTTTATCTGTCATTGCCTGAAGCCAAGCAGGAAACGAGAGAGCTTCGTCGACAGATCGAGGTTCAGTGCTTTCGGCCAGAGTGGTTGAATTCTTAGCCTCCAGCAACCCTACATAGGGGTATTTGGGCCGAGAGATGTCGTCTTTGCCTCTAGTAACCATTTGGTGTTGATTATTGGGCCTAGCAGTGGGCTGGACCACAAGTGATGGGAACGTTGGGTCCGGCAGAGCCGTGAGCGATGGAGATGAACAGGGGATAATGGTGAAAAACTTGGTGTTGTCGAGGGAGAAGGCTGATCATTATGCTGCAGCACAGTGACATTATCTTCTTGCACATTTTCATATGGAGAATATTTTGGCAGCTGAACCACAACCAGGAGCTCACTGGAGCAAGAACTATGCTGATTAACACTCATAAAACCATTCATGAAAGGAAACAGAGATTCATCAAAAATGACATATCTGGATATAAAGACTTTTCCAGATTCACTCAGACACTTATGCCCCTTTTGCTGAGCTGCAGGCCCTAGATGAACACACTTTTTGCTACGAAATTCAAATTTGTGATGATTGTAAGGTCTGAGGCATGGATAACACGCATAGCCAAATGGTTTTAGTTCTAAGTACTCTGGCTCTGTTCTCTTGAGTGAAAAAGAGGGCTCTGATTCAATAAGACAGGAGTAGGCAATCGATTGATGAGGAAAACTGCCATCTGGAAGGCTTCTACCCAGAAGGTAAATGGCATGTGTGCATAAGCAAGCAAGGTTAAACCCATCTCTACTATGTGCCTATGCTTTCTTTCCGCTCGGCCGTTCTGCGTAGATGTATATGGACACGTAAAACGGAGCTGAATACCTTCTTGAGTAATTGAAATAATGGGCTAGACCTCAGTGCCATTATCACACTGAATTGCCTTAATCTTCACATTGAACTGATTCTCTACAAACACCTTAAAATGTTTAAAAACATGTACTGTTTCACCTTTATGTCTTAGAGGATATAACCAGGTACATCGACTATAATCATCAAGAAAATGAACATAGTAATGATGACCTCCAGAGGAAGCAATTGGGGTAGGACCCCAGACGTCTGTATGAGCTAACTTGAATGGAGACGTAGACTGAGACACAGAATTAGGAAACGGAAGTAACTTGGACTTGCCTAGTTGGCAAGCCTCACATACAAACTTCTCATCAACTATCAGCTTTGAAATGTTACAAGTTTTCAGAATTTGATTCATAGTCCTAATGCTAGGGTGTCCTAAAACATGATGACAATGCTTAAGTGTAGACATAGAACTCGATGCTTGAGCCATAAGAATCTCATGAGCTTGAGGTTGATTGTTGTGATCCTGACTTGCCACCATTAGATATAGACCTCCCTTGGGTGTCTCTCGCATTAGCAACAAACCTGTTTCCTGATCCTTCATATCACAATTACGATTAGTAAAATCCACGTGAATAGGTTTATCTTGTAGTAGCTTATTCACACTTATTAAGTTCTTGTTAGCGGACAGGACATATAATACGTCCTTCAGAGTGATTTTTGATTGTGCACATGGTATAGAACACGAGCAAACACCGAAAACAGTAGTTTTCCTACCAGTGTAGGTAGTAAGATAAGACTTACCAATAGGAGTGATATGGTCAAGCTGCTCAGTTTGTGGAGTTACAAGGTAGTTGGCTCCACTATTCATGTACCAGGTCGGATCATTGACTGAATAAGGAGTCGTAAAATGAGCTTGTGGAGGAGTACGTTCATCGCGACTAGCAAATGAGTAATGACCAACAAATTCATAAGGGGAAGTACGTTCATCGCGATAATAACAGTTGGCAAATGAATGTATAGGACATTGACAGTTATAGCAGAAGGAACATCCACCCCTACGTCCACGAGTACGACCACCATTGCAGAAGCTGCGGGAAGATCCACGCCAATTTTTGGAATGATCACGACCAAAATGGTCATCTCTTTGAGCAAGATTCACAGGGGGCTGGATACTCAAGCTTAAAAAATGGTTGAGTTGTGTTAGCCTGGTTTCAAAGGCTAGAAGGATGGCTTGTGCTTCAACCCAGGATAGATCGGGTTGATCAACGAGTTTAACAACAATCGCATTATATTCAGCATCTAATCCATTAAGAGTGTGCAGGATTAAATCATCCGTTGCTATTGGACAACCAGCAAGGGCAAGCTCATCAGAGAAGCTCTTTATTTTGTTGAGGTAGTCATCCATTGTCAGAGAATTTTTTCGAGTGTTGTGTAATTCATTTTTCACAACCATGACTCGCGCCTTTGTAGATGCACAGGTAAGGGTACGAGCTCCAGTCCAAAGGTCAGCTGCAGCTTTGCAATGAAGAAGTTGAGCTCCCACGTCCATAGTCATCGTGTTACGGAGCTAGCCAACAAGAAGGCGATCAACGGCAAACCATTCGGTGTAGGTCAGATTGGGCTTTGATCCAGCTTCATCTAGAACAAATTTTGGAGTGCACTGGACGAGCTAGCAATATGACCTTCCAATCGGTTTCCTTCAATAAGAGGAAGGACAATGGACTCCCAGATCAGAAAATTAGAACGATCCAGCTTGATCGCAGTGGTTTGACTAGAAGAGCCGAAAATGGTATATGTTCTTGATGCAGAAGGAGAGGTGGAGCTAACAGAGGAAGAAGAGGAAGACGACATGATGACGCTGTGCTCTGATACCAAGTAAGGAAACAGAGAGCGTATACTGAATCTAATGCACTGCTTAACTAGTACACAGGAAAGCATGTATATATAATGAATCATTACACTATTCCAGATACCATTCAGTTAGAATTGACCTAACAGAACCTATCATGATCCTCCATGTGTAAAATCCTATAGTAACATAATAACAGTTACAACAAGTCTACAATGCAAGATTACACGGACGTCTTGGTTTGCATGATATGGAGTTATAACTTAACAACTAGGATATGAATGCTCTCCAAACTTTCTATTAATGAAGCAAAATCAAAATTAAATAATATGCAGCCTAGCAATGGAGACAAGGGGAAAACAGAACAAAGAAAGAAAGAAATCTTTTTTTTTAGTGGGAAATGGCATTTCACCCCCCGATATCCCGGATCCTTTCGGATCCAGACTAATCCGGGGTCGCCCCCAGAAGGGGACTTCCCAGGGTTCGAGCCCAAGACCTGGTGGGTTCGCGGCGCCAAGACAGGGGGAAGGGCTCATTTTCCTTTCCCTTCCCCCCAACCAAACACTTTTGAGAGAAAATTTGAAACTTCAGAGATTCCGTGATTAAGATTTTATATTTAGGGAGAGTGCACTCTTATGCCTTACGGAAAAAATGGGTTGTTACTATCTAAATGGAACAAAAACAAAGAGAGAGAAAATTATCTCGTCAGACATTAAAAAGACTTCACAGAACGAGTAACTTCAGAAAAGTCTGATGCCTTTGAACTTTGAAGTAGTCACAAGTTGATGAGATCTTTTAAGCCTTGCGTTGCTTTCTTCCAAGTTCCATTTGCAAGTGGTGGACGGATATATTGATTATATTTTTGAGCTAAAGATATTGTCTCCTCATTTTTCTTCTCATCAAAACTTCCACTAACTGCCATTTCAAATGGTTTAATTAAGCTCAAACTTTAATTCCAATTCCATTTGCTCAAGGAATACAATTATAAGTGGAAGGCAGGAAAACAATTTGAAAGAATACAATTATACAGTTAAAAATTTTACCAGGTTATGATATACATCATTAGCATTCCATAACCGGCTGCGTTTTTTAGGGTCATGAATTGATTCTTCCCGAACAATCTCCCAACCCATTTTTTGTATCAAATCATGCATAAATATTCTTGATGCTCACAAGTTTGATCCTTTGATTTCAATGATAACAGAATAATTATTGAAAAACTACAAGCATTTAGTAAAACTACTATTTGCTGTGATTTATATCCTTCGAGGAAACATGCAATATACAAGAAAATATTCTTCACTTCCTTATCTAGCCTATCGTAACCCAATCTCATCACATCCTGAATTTTTGCATGTGGCATTTTGTTGAGCTTCTCAAGTTGGCTCTCCCATTATTCTTCCTTGCTTTTGCCGTAAAGAAAGGAACCCAAAACTTTTAGAGCTAATGGAACACCTTTAGCATAACTAATCACCTTCCTTGATAATTCAACCCACTCCATGTCTAGGTAATTATTCTCAAAGCCATTTGACATAAAAAGTTTAACAGCATCATCAAACATCAATGGCTTAACCTCGTATATATCTTGTCAACTCCTTTAGCTAGCACTTGCCAATCCCTTGTTGTTATAATGATTCTACTACCAAATCCAAAGCAATCAAGTCCACCCACTAAATTTTCCAGTTGATCAGAATCACTAATATCATCAAGAACAACAAGAACTCTTTCGAAGAAGTCTTCTCTTAACATACGGGGTATTCCATTTGGTGTACCAATCTGCAAATCATCTTCCTTGAGTAGTATAGAGAAATACACAATCCCATGATTCTCAGATTTCTCTCTCACATTTGCCAGAAAATAATACCCTTCATATTCAGAATAGTATCGAATAAATACTGCAGCCGCTATAGTTGTCTTACCCGTACCAAATTGGCACCTTTTCCTTATAATATTTGTCATGTTTGAGAAAAGCTTCCCCATAAGCCCCTTTTTGATGCCTCGCATCTGATGGATCTGTATTATAGAAAAAAGGAATTACAATCTGTTTCTGCTTCTCCACACTCTCAATAATCTGCACCCGCTCTTCTAAGCACCACCTTGAAGAAGCATAATCCTTTGAAAATATGATCAAAGACGTGTGTGATTCCTTGATGGCTCTTACAAGTGACAGATATTTTATCTCCACTTTCAAGTCTGTTGTCCACATAGGCATCGATCTGTTTCTGCTGCAATTCCTTCCTCAAATGACTTATAAAACCATGGCGTATATCTGTGCCTCTGAAGCTGATAAAGACATCATATTTTATACCAGAAAACTGAGAAGAATACGCCATTAGAAAAGAACAAGCACGAAAGTTCAGGGAACTTTGTTGAAGTTCAGGGAACAGATAAGGATGAGTTTAAGCAGAAAGAAAATGAAATAAAAGAAGAGGAGGAAGATACAACAACAGCTACAATAATCAATCAAATAAGATGAAAACAGAATCCGACGAATGAGTGAAGAAGTTGAATTGCTCTTGCAGCTACCAAAGCTGGTCTAATACTCAGGAAGAAAATGATACGACTGGCCCATACTAGCTACTACTGAACTCGAGGATCTGCATAGAGAGAGACAGTTCGGAGAAAATTTTTCATGATCTTTAGAACAGGGTTGTTTAAGAATTACGAGGACGCTTCTTGGGTTAGTCCCTGGGCTTGTCTCCCAACCCGCTTTCAGGGTGTAAAACGTGTTTTGGGAAGTTCCCGAGGTGTTTCTTTTGGCCAAAAGGAAGAAAAGAGAGTTCTGGTCCTGGGAGGGTACGCAAATTTCGTAAGCAATTTCGGGGAAAAATTTGCGTGAAATTAAAAAAAAAAATAAGCGACCTAAATATTTTCCTTTTAAAGAAAAAATGTCGTATATTTGAAATGGGGGTATCATGTGAGACTGTGACTCTGAGTATTGATCCTTTTGGTTGATGCAACATTCCTAATATCTCTCTTACACAAACGGACTCAAGATCCTGATTTAGGGGTATGAATTATTTTTAAAAAGATAAATGAGACTTATTTTTAATATATTTGAAAAAGAATTTAAGTAAAAATTTAGCAGGTTTAAAATTAGCAAATTAATTGCTGCAAAATAAATCATATAGTACTAATATGTACATAATTTTATGAATGTCAGGGAATACGGCTGAACCCGCTGAACAACATGTAGGTCCGCTCCTGCTCATTTACTATATTTAGTTTTTTTAAGTTAAAGTATACATTTAATCCTTTAAGTTTTCATCAAGTTTTAGTTTGATCACTTAAATTTAAATAGTGCACTTTTAATCCTTTAATGTTAATACCATTAGTTTTACTTAACGGAAAATGTTAATTTAATCATCGTTATGCAATTAATTAATTATAAAATATAATTAAATATTGATTATTTAATATATTTATTATTATATTTTAAAATATAGTCATATTTTATTAGCATTTGATTGTACAATCACAATTTAAATTTGCTGAGTTACCATTTTTCATTAAATAAAATTAACGGCATTAAAAATAAAAATTGAAAGTGCACTTTTTAAATTTAACGGATCATACTCGAACTTGACATAAACTTGGATATACTTTGTTCAGTTTGATATCATATCACCTATATTTTTTAACATATGGGTTGTTAAACTTTTTTTAAAATTAAAATAGTTAAATATTTTACTCTACTGCATTTATATTATTATTTTTTGAAATTAATTTAACTTACTTATAAGTTGATATATAATCAAGTAATATTTAATATAAATATTTTTAAATAATATATTTAATTTTTTAATATATTCAATAAGAGTTAATTGATTATTATATATTAAAAAGTAACACTAAAAGATATCGTGTACTATTAATTACAGGGAAACATGTTAGAACATTAGTGGCTCGTAATTAAAGATAAAAGATATCATGGTTGCAATAAAAAAAAGATAAAGATATGCCAATTATTTTTTTAAATTTTTTCCTTTGTTAACACGTTGGAGAATACAATTGAAAAGTAACATTGTTTTAAGAATTTTAAAACTATGAACAACTATTTATTTATAATCATTTCTTAATAACCATCAAGTTAGTTTACTTGATCCTATAATTACCACTAATAAAATATTTGACGAAGTTTTAGAGCGTGTTGTCGCAACCGTTTGAACAACTAAGTGCTAACACCTCTTTAAATCTTCTTTAAGAAATGTCAAATTACATGTTTGACTTTATATAGATCAAAGGGTGTGTGAGTTCTTTTTATTAGACAAAAATAAATAAAATAAAATCGAAGAGCTCTTATAGAGCAATTTCTTTAACAAAACAAATATACTAACTCCCATAAGTAATTAAATAATATTTTTCCTAAAGTGTCCATAATTAATAAATAAAATAAGCTACCTCTTTTGATTAGGCCAGGCCTTTGTTGTCCAGTTTTTCTCCTTGAGGCATAATATTCATTTTTTTCTTATGAAAATGATTTAACACACCTTAAAGGAAATTACAATGCAAGTATTTATTGAGGGTAAGGTAGGAAGATGAAAAGAAGTTTTAAGACATAAAGTAATTAAAAAAAATTATTTGCACTTATAAATTAGACAATTTTATATTAGGAGAACAATGGAAGAAGTAGCCCTTCAATCTCAATGCAGAATCTTTCTAATGTTAACCTTGTTTTTAACACACTACACACACAAACATGTCTATGTCTGCGATAGTTCGTTTCAATGGTAACACTGTCAACCACGCTTGGATGAGGTCATTGTCCCAAACAATTTGGTGTAAAATAACTTGAATAATAAAGTGAGCCAAAAATTCACATTTAAACGTCATAGATTCAAAGGGAATATGGACTAGGATATGAATCCTCTCCAAACTTTCTATTGATGAAGCAAAATCAAAAATTAAATAATATGCAGCCTGGAGAAAAGGGGAAACCAGAACAAAGAAAGAAACAGATCTTTTAGTCTTATGAAGAATGTTATGGCTCATAAATATGCCAGTGGACTTAGTGGGACTACAAAACTATTAACCACTTTTTTTTTTCAGCTCTTTGCTTTTCGAGAGTTGTGCCAAATATAAGACAGGATTCGTGAATGGAACACAAACTTCAGAATTCATATGCATAAATCTTCCATGATGTCTCCATTTCAAGTCTCCATTTCAAGTCTGTCATGGTTAACCTAAAAGGCACAGGCTGAGTTTGACATTTTAAAGGGGAATTACTACAAAATCTTAAGGATGGTATTTAAAAAGTTCAAGAAAAACGTTCGATGAATAAGTTTTTGTGCAAAAAACGACAATAAGTTTATGTTCCTTGACATTAGAAAGTTTTGATAATTAAATTCCTTCCCTAAAACCTTGTAGTAATTAACCTCTCACTGAGCTGTCGAACTGTAAGCCATTCAAGAGAAGGAAAAAATGGCCATAGATTGGTTTCAATTCCGTCAGTGGACCAACATGCATGTGCCTCCTAAAATATTCAGGGCAAAACATCAACCCCCTAAAATATTCAGGGCAAAACATCAACAACCCCAGCCCACCCCAACAAAAAAAAAAAAAAAAGACGCACACACACAATGGATCAGATTGTCCTTTCACTATTGATAGCCACATTCCAGAGTGTTTACTCAGAAAGTTTATATGACAAACATATATACCAATTTGGCTTCAAACATCTAATCATGAAGAGTCCACAATGGCAATCAACAAAATGATAAATATGGATAACAAAAATTGATATACATTTCACTTTGGAGCATCTAAGTGCAGCACCGAACACAAAATTCTAAGTTGAAAACGTACCCAAGATTACTATTAATTAGTATTTGGCGTTCAGAAGTGTAATCATTACATCATGTAAACAACCACACGACTAAGTAAATAGATGGACTGTGGGGGCAAAAATCAACAAGAAATCACCCATCAAAATGAGTTACCATGTTTTACAGAAGATTAAAATTGTAGGTTCACAAAGACCATATAATTTAAAGAGAAAAGGCTTATACCAGCTTACATATATCCTTGGATCATGCCCAGCTACTATCAAACCAGAGGGATCTACCAGTAGGTTGCCTTTTCCCAACTTCAAATTATCAGAGTATGCAACAGCACACCTGACCTAGTAATGGAACCAGCAGAGCAGTGAAGAAACCTTTTTTGGGTTCTATAGAAAGAACTTCTAAACAAAGAGAAGAGCTTAGTGAATTTCAGCACTAGTTGGATTGGATTTTCCCTGTAGGTGGATTGAATTGAAATCAACAAAAGATAAGATTTCATTCACATGCTTAACAAGGGATATAAATTGGGCGATCGCGAGCACACACACTGTCTCTAAACAAATGATGTAGAAATGAAATCCAAGGACAAACCTTGACACATTGGTACTGCAACAGAATGAGTATGAGGACTCAGAATGAACATTGATCGATTTCTTCATCACTGATGCTGGCTCAATACAGGATAATCTTCAGATTCATCGAAGTAAGCTGTGATATTTGCGTTTTCGAGAGGGGCATTCAATTGCAATAGAGCTAGGAATTGGATGCAATGGCAATTGAATTTGTTTACTGTCATTCTGATGTTTAAGTGCAGATGTCAGGCATGCCCCACACTCTATGATTTCTCCTACTCTTCCATTTTCCTTGGGACAGTCCACAGTGAATTGAATCTGAAGCGATGGATGATAAGTAGTGTTTCTCTGAGCTTCTTTTCTCATTTCTTCAATTTTCCTTTGTACTTCTCCACATGAATCTGGACCACACCAAATAAAAACATGATCTCCCAACATGAACTCGTTCAAGGGAAACATACGTCCAGCCATGCCAGCATATTGACCATCAATTAACCACTTCGCGTCAATTCTTGTCCCATCTGGTGATTTAGAAATCACGGCGCAGAAAATGAAACTGCCAGTATCCCAAGATTGTGGAATAGAACCGAGATCCACAGTTACCAAAGACTGTGTTGTAGACCTATACATGAACCACTCTGGAACTCTTTCTCCTGGATATTCCATTTCAGCCTTGCCATAAATGGCTTTATTTATCTCAACTACAACTTTTTCCTCAACAGAATTAATTGATTCTCGATCCAAGTTCATGCAATTAGTGAATAAGAATTGGGCATATGGCGCATCACAATTGTGAATGTGAGGAAAATGTAAGGTCCTAAGGGATAGGCAGTTTTTAGCTGAAAGTGTTGAGATAGAAGGAGGGAGTTCTGGTAGAAAAAGAAGCCTTTTACATCCATCCAAGTAAAGCTTTTGCAGGCCCAATAGATGTTTGATGCTTAAAGGTAAGGTCTCTATATTCGTCCTGGAGAGATCTAACTCATCTAATGATGACAATAAGCTGATGTTTCCTGGAACTTCAAATAATTCATCACAATCCCTCAGCCTTAGAACTTCCAAAGTGCGTGTCTCTTCGAATATGGAACCTAGATTTGATGCTAGCTTATTGCAAAAACAAGCATTAAGATGTGTAAGGTAACGCAGGTCAACCAATTTGTGAAGACTTGTCACACTTTTGCATCGGTTGATAGATAATGAATCAAATTTGCCGAGACATCCACTAGATGAGCACAACTCATCATTGATGGCTGTTCCTGAAAGATTCAATTCTAGATAGTTTTCTGAGGTCACTGAAAATTTGTTCAGTCTTGAGCAAAATGCTAGGTCGAGATCCTCAAGTGATTTGAGATGGGTATTGCTTATAAGGCAGGTAAGGGCTTTGCATTCTATTAGCCATAAACAACGAAGGCTATGGAGAGATAAAAGAGATGGATGAACACTTCTCAATTTTGAGCAACCACTGAGATAAACTTCTGCAAGATGTTTGGCCTTGGAAAAATCTGGGAGCTCAATTAACTCTTTCGATTCACTGAGAACAATCTTGGTTAAATTCACAAGATTCTGTTTAAAAAAAAAGAATTACACGGTAAGATTGTTAGCCAAAACAAAAGTAAATTACACCCTTCCATCAAAAGCATTGTTAACTAATATATTTTGCTAAGAAAATTAGTCAATGTCAAAAAATATCGCAACTACCCCAAATTACTCTTAATCAATAATTATTAGGTTGTGGAGCTTATAGTGTGATGGTGAAAGATAATGGCATTTTTTTGTAAAATGGATTATCAATGTTTCATTGAATTTTGTAAGAGGTATTTTATTAAGGATTAAAAGGTAGAACCTTATAAGTAGGACGTAAGGGAGTATATAATTAAGATTTTTCAACAAGTGTATTAGTAGCATTTTCCAAGTCAAGATAAAAATAGAAAATTTTACCTGCTCTCCATCCCAAAGTTTTGTCAAATTGCTACGGGGAATTCGAATTTGAACAATATATTCACCCTTGAATGTTGCCGGCAATGACTTTGAAGGGTACCCACCCAATGCAATAGTCTGAGTTTCTTTGGAAACTCTATACCACGAGGAAACTTTAAATTCTCATTGAAATCTTTACGAAAAATAAGAAACTTTAGATTGGGCATTGAACAAAAGGCTTGGGGGCTTAAACACATCTCTTCATTTACTTCTGAAGCTTCTAGTATTATGCCTTCAATGGCTTCACTTCCCTAACAAACAATAATAAAAATAGTAATAAAAAATATCATGTAAATTAAATAGGAATATGGAATGTAAATTAAAAACATCATGCCGTAAAAATATATAGAAAGTTCACTCTTACCATATTTTCCTTCAATATTTCTAAAATCTCATTAGAATTCCATAATCGACTACGCTTTTTGGGGTCATTTAATGATTCTTCACGAACAATTTGCCGACCCATTTCTTCTATCAGATGGTGCATGTATATTCTTCCTTCATTCTTATCTAAAAGAGCTTTATCTTCAAGACGTTCTAATCCAATAATGGTCGAATAACCGCATGCATCTAGCAAACTTTTTACATCATCGACATCATAATAATTGAAGAAACATGCGATATCCAAGAAAATATTTTTCTCTTCATAATCAAGTCCTTCAAAACTCAACCTCAGGATATCATTAATTTTTGGACAAGGCAATTTTTGAAGCTTTTCCAATTGGCATTCCCATGCCTTTTGATTTTTGCCATATAAGAGGGAACCTAAAACTTTTAGGGCCAATGGATTTCCTTCAGCATATTGAGTCAGTTTTTCTGCCAGCCCTCTTATCTTTGGGTCGGCATAGCCATTTCTAAAGGCATTCATGGAGAACAAATCAAAAGCTTGATCTGGATTCAAAGCCTCGAGAACATATATATCATCAACTTCCTTACCAAGCACTTGCTTATCTCTGGTTGTTATCAAGATTTTACTTCCTGGTCCAAACTCATCTCTTCTGGCTAAATTTTCTAACTGCTCATTATCACCAACATCATCAAGAACAATGAAAACTTTTTTCCGACCAAGTCTACTCATGGCATAAGGAGATATAGAATCATCAAGCATGCCAATGTCAGATTCTTTATCCCCTAACAGCCTCAACACAAGTTTTTTCCTCAAATCAGCTATTCCACGTTTCTTTGATTCTTCCCTTACATTATCCAAAAAGCAAGATCCATCGTAGGCAAAACGCAATTTGGTAAAGAATGCTTTTGCAAGAGTTGTTTTGCCTATACCGCCCATGCCCCAAATGCCAATAAATCGGACATCATCGTATGAACCTTTGTCCAACAACGATTCTACATCTGCCATTCTTCCATGAATTCCAATCAAATCTTTTAGGTAATATTCACTTTGATACTTACTGCTCAACTTTTGTATAACATGATTCACTATTTCTTTAATTAGCTCTGCTTCAACGCTGCACACCATTGAAAAAGTAAAAGACGCATTAAATTTAAGACAATTTTGAAGGATTCCTAATGAAATGCAACTTTGAAGATTTTCCCATCTTTAAAATTTGGTCTAATAATTTTCTTTGGAAATATTACTATATATGACTCAAACTAGATATAAAAAATTTAGCCCCACCCATGGAAGAAGAACATGATAAGAGAAAAATCATGAAAAATATTCACCTGTTGAAACTGCAGTGCCAACCAGACAAATTGGCAGCATGAGTGAGAGCCTCCCTCCAGTCTTTCAGTTGTTGCGGGTCGATGCCTTTGAGCTCATTTTCTTCAAATGCTTTCTGGTAACTCCCACATTGCTTCCTCACATGTGCAGGATCTACTCTATAGAACACTGGCATAACAACGTGACCTTGATTTTTGGAGCAACCTACTATTTTCGCAAGCTCCTTCAAGCACCATGTGGAGGATGCGTAGTTATCCGAGAAGATGACAAGGAACAGAATTGAATCTTGAATGGCTCTCTCAAGAGATGGCCATACCTCATCTCCTTTCTCAAGTCTGTAGTCTATGTATGTATCTATGTGCTTGCTGCGAAGAGCTTCATGAAGGTGGCTAGTGAAATTGAATCGAGTGTCGTCACCTCTAAAGCTAATAAAAACATCATGTTTCTTCTGAGGCTGAGAAGATGGAGTAGAGGAAGAAGACGGCGAAGCCATATCACGTTGCTAGGGACTGCCGTCAGTTAAGTTCAGAGAAATTACTTGTAGTAGGAAAACAAACATGGCCTATGGGGATGCCGATTGGGGAAGGGATGAATTATAAGTCGTCTTGGAACTGGTTCAAGCAAACAAACAGCTGTGACTTTTTAGATCCGTTTGTAAAAGTGGTGAAGAATTATTTTTATCATTTACCAGGTAAATGTGTGAAGGAGATTATTTCATTTTATAAAAAACACTGCTAAATATATTTTTAGGATGTTTAATTCTCCTTAAAAGTCATGGTCGAGAAGCTTCCAGGGAGCTCACAAAAGGAAATAAATAAAGAAGTTCTGCTTACTATCTGGGATGAGAAACAATTTTAGGGGTTATTTACCATCACCCTCAAACCTAGATTTAGTTTTAAAATTTAGATTTTGACCTAAAATTTAGATTTTGTCTAAATATAAAATTTTTTTTAAAAAGTTATTTTGGTTACAAAATCTCGATTTGAAATTTAGTTTTTGAAATCTAGATTTTCTCTTTTCTACTTTTTCCTCTTTCATCTTTCCTACTTTTTTCATTCTTTCTCTTTTCTCTTTCATACTTTTTTCCTTCTTTCT
>JANTPZ010042230.1:0-11215 GCA_025593235.1 Vachellia pachyceras | reverse complement strand
TTCATCATAACTCAACTTTACCTTGGATTTTTGGAGCTTTTTCTCTTCATCCATGGCTGCCTCTTCTCTTCTCTTTTCAGGTCTGGTTGTGCATGAAAATTGGGCTGGAACATGGAGCAAAAATCTGATTTAATAAAGTGACCATTTGATCCAACGGTGGAGATTGCTTCTTGAAACATTAACTTGATCTAATGGCTTCATATTTCACCAAGACACCAATATGTGCTCTCTCTTTATTAGTATTCATAAAGTGATAATAATGGCTGCACATGGGGTTAAAAAATCTGGTTGGACTTTGGTTACACTAACCAAACCGATTTCCATTTGGTTACTTTTACATATTGCACTTTTTACCTGTAAACATAACTTTATTCTAGTAAATTTTTCTCTACTTTTCTGGAGATGTTTTCTTCCTTTTTTAATCTCCATAATTCATTTACCAATATGGAAAAAATATTTTTCCAAAAATACCCTTGAAATTATCCAAAATAACAGGGAAATTTTATCCTGTCAAAAATCCTTGAAAAATGTATTTCTGATGGGCAAATAACTTTTAGGGCATTAAAATTTTCTATAATTTTCACTGATACTCTAGCCCTTTTCCTTTTATCAAATTGCCTTCTGAATTGTCTAAAATTAATTTTTGAATAAAATTATATTTTCAGGATTTTCGGGCCTTTTCTTTAAAGTCGGGAAATTCGGCCCAATCGTATATTGGACAATAATTTTATTAATTACTATAAAATTCACTTTATTTTGCTGTACACTAACCTTAACTGATTGAGGTCTCCTAGCACCTCAAATAATTATTTTGGGCCGATTTACCTTTGAAATTCTCTAAACAGAGATCGAGGCCGTATTTTAACAATATGTCAAATCTTAGTTAATCAGTGAGTTCTGCTCTATCTTTTAGACATCTGTGAAGTTTTCTGATATTTTGGTCAACAGTTGAATTTTTGACTTTAACTTTGACTTTTTCAAATGACCAAAATGCCCTTACACTTCTCTTAATGGCCAAAATGCCCTTACACTGTCTAAGTTTTCGCAATTCTCATTTTACCCTTGACTTTTTAGCCCTTGATCTTTTGATTAATGACCTTTGGATCCTTCCCAGAAGGTCACCCATCCTTATACTACTCTAGGGTGAACACACTTAATTGCGGAGTTCTTACAAAATTTCATCTGCTGAGCCAGGTCTGACTTTGGGTTATAGCCCATCCGCATCAACTTTTTCCATGTTTTCTATCTGTGGGCTCTAGCTTGACTTTTGACTATTGGTTTGACACCTTTTTATCCAATGACCATATTGCCCTTGGTCTTTATACTTAATGACATTTATGTCCTTGGCTTATAAATTTAGAAATTTCAAAGCCTTAGGACTAATTTGACCAAGGTCTCTTTGGTCCACTAATATCTTCTCTTTCTGTACTTTTATTTCTGGGCCTTATCTTATCTTAAAACCATCAGTTTGGCCTCTATTTCAGTTTACAAAAAAGGGTGGATATTACACCTTGTCCCTCTCATTCTCCTATTTCTAAGAATAGGATACATCTATAACTCCAAGCCATATAGCTTAATTATTAAGGTCTATTTCAACCTTATGTGCATCAGCGCCAATTCACAGGTTTGGCCCTCAACCAACACCTTTCAACATCATAAAGGGAGTCTCTTAGAAACTTCTAGACCATGGACCATAAGTTAAGAATAAATTATTTATCCTCAGTGGGTAGCTAAACTCATAATTCTCTCAAACTAATCATAGAAACCAGCTAGTCTTCATAGGCTTTTCTCATTCCTCTTTATTACCTTTGGAACTTCATGCTATTTATCATCCTCCTTAGGCCACATTGCTCTTACTGTTCATCAGCCCATTTATATGATTGTCAAACTACTTGGGCTTTCAAACATTAATTTTTATTCAGCAACCCATTTATTATCTTTTCAATGCCACCTGCTATATCAAAGGATTCAATAATCCTTACTGTTCTTTCTATGATTGTCACCGCGAATTTGTAAAGAAAGAGGATTATCTCATGTATTATCATGTAACCAAATCATTCAAGGGACTTTACCCTTGACTCATATTACTCCATTCTTCCCTTTTCATTTTAGGGGTATTCCATATGCCGTATTTTTATCATGTGGGAATATATGGAAAGAGAAGCACCATATGGTTTCACCATCAGTGCAACTATCCCACATTGTACGGAAAGAGAAGCACCCCATGTTTTACCATTAGTGCAACTATCCCATACTATTCCTGTCTCTCAGGAAATAGCTCGCCTAATAGTAATGATTCATCCCACTGATCCCTATCTATCAGGGTCCTGCCTTTCCTGTCTATCAGGAAGTAGCGTGCCCTACCATGGCAATATCATTCCGGCATAGGAAGATTACCGCCCAAAACTTAAAGAGATATTTGTTGGCTAACACTTTCTCTAGCATACATTTCGTTGGGTATATCCCCTTTTTATCATCTAGCAGCATATCTTGTTCCCATCTGAAACTTCTCATAACCTCTTAATCACTTAGCAGTGGTATTTAACATTAATGAGAACTTCATTTCTCACTTTTCAGGTTGGCCTGATTGTTACACCTTTTCTGATGCCTAAAGATGTATTATAATATCATTAATCACAACCTTGACATTTAAGACATAACCAAGTCTTGAAAATTTTATTTTTACTATTTTTAGGTGTAACATATGTCATCTTCCTTAATTCTTCATCATTTGCATCATTATGATGGGCTACCTGACTATCCCTTTGGTAGCTCTTAGGATTCCTTGACCAATCTACCTATGGCCATTTCAAATTTACAATTTATTCACACATGAACCCTTTATCACATAAAGATTTAAGTCTATATACTAGTAGCTAATTCATCACTAGGTATTCTCAAACTTCACTGCTAGTACTATGCCTCTTTAACCCTTTCTAGTCATTAGAATTGGGTCACCAAGTTTAGACATCTGTTGTGCCTATTGCTGCACATAGACGCTGCAGTTATTATTACGCTTCGTACAGTATATTCACTATACTTATATTAATCACAAGACTTTTTAACAATTTCCAGTACCTTTAGTACTCTTTGCACTTTCAGGGTGCCACTCTGACTCTTTCTATTTGGCAAAATTCTTCGTCCTTGAGGAGAAGCATAATTCTATATTCCCTAAGTATTCATTTCTAGGTTATGTTAGTCATAATCCATTTATAGCGTCTAGCCTTCCTGTAAAATATCTCCTATAGACAAACTCTTTAATCTAACTTGGATTTTTTGCTTGCCTCTGCATCTCGCTCTCACTTAAACCTTGAGATAATACTATCATAGTAGATTCTAGTCCAGATAGATTATGTTCGGGGTTCTCTTCCCCTTTATAGATCCTCTTCTTCTACGATTATGATTGACCTCTCTGGCTCAATCATAAAAAGTTCTTCCAGTAGTTGTCTCTTCTATGTATCATGCTTTAATCTTTTCTTTACTGGGAGTTCTTTCTCTGGTACCGGCATCTCTACCTGGTTTTCGGGTTCTAGGCAATCTAATCCAGCTCATACACCTCTCTGGCCCATCTGGTCCATGCTAACTTAGACCCTTGTCCATGTAGAATGGTGTACTCTCGGAGTCCTCGGGTGTTAGCATCCAGTGTATGCTGCAGAGAAGCAATCCTATCAAACACTTCATTTAAATCTTGAATTGATTCATTACATTATCCCTTGCATATTCTAGTAGTTCTTGTGCTAGCTCCTTCTTGTTTTTGGACACTTCATTTAAATCTTGAAGTGATTCATTACATTGGAACCGATCTCTGAAGATTCCTTCTTATCATGTTCTTCCACTGATATACTTGGCTTTTCATGTTTAGCTAGTCACATTTATTCATAAATTCATGAATATGGTACATAACTAACATACGATCATAAGAGGCAAACAACATATACCATAACATGTTAAACAACAATGCATAACTAATGCATTAACAACTAAATCATCCCAAAACCTTTGCTTTGATACCACCAAATGTAACACTCCTTATTTTCCCCCATAAGCTTCATATTAGATCACTATTGAACCACTTTAGGGCCTTAGATAACTTAAATCAACCAAAGAAGTGAACTTGAAAATTTCATTTTCAGGTTACTATTCACTTGGTCATTTTCCAGATTTCTGGCCCAACTTTGAAAAATCATAACTAATTCTAGTAAATTCAAAATGGAGTGGTTCAAATTTCTATTTAAAGCTTACAAAGTTATCTACAGGAAAAAAAATACTCAGTCATTCCAAAATTGGCCTAATTGATACAGTTTATTACGTGAAATTACACTGTTCATACGGTCATTTTTCAATTTTCCAGCCTTTTCTCTTAACTTTGGAAAATCATAAATTCTTGTATAAAATTCCAATTTCAGAAAACTTAAGCTTGTCTTAAACTTTACCATATGAACTATTTTTCCACCAAGTTTCAGATCAATTAGAGTTCATTTACTATTTTTCCTCATGTAACAAAATTAGGGAATCGATAAGGGCATTGGACCCTTTTAACTTGCAACTTTATTCATTCCCTTCCAATTGATCTCATTCCTTTTTATGCTCTTTTTACCCACATAATAATGTTATGTTCACATACTATAATTCACATGGTTATATACCTAAAGCATGAAGGAGTTTAGAATACAACTCATCCCAATACACTCATACCTATACATTAAACACATTGCATAGTTTAGCAATTACACATTATATCATGCTTCAGTATCTCCACTCACCTTTCCTTTGCCCTTGTTTAAATTTGCACCTAAAATTGTTAGTTAGGGAGGGTGAGATTTCAAGGAAATCCCAGTAGCAAACACTCTAATAATACATCTACGTGCATGATTATCAAATGAAACAAGTATGCCATGTAACAAGAATAATCAATCAAGTTTTCACCAAGCCAAGACAATCATTGCATAACAACCATCATGCTTTCACACAAGTAAGGTTTCATAATGTAAATGGCTACAACCACACAACAAACATGGCAATCAACACACATATATAATCAATGCAAAGTAGATGCCAAAGTTAGGAGTGTTGCTACCCTGTCCTCTTAATTCCCCTTGAACTTGAAGCTCTCTTGTTAATCTTTTCTAATGATTTCTTTGGTATTTAAACTTCCTAAACATTACACAAGAATATAATCATCAAGCTCAAGCCATCAACTTTGTAAGAAAACCACAAAAATGCACTAAAATCTTCCCTTGCACTTTCAAGACCCTTAACACTTTGAAACTTGTTCTTATGATTTCAAATGCTTCCCAAATCCTTTTCTCACTTATACCCGACACAAAATCTCATTTTAAAGCCATTGGAAGCATTAAAATCATCAAAATCCAGCTCCTTCCCCACTGTTACAGATCTGGACGAAAATCACAGAAAAATTCCAACAAGTGTGATTTTCAACTTCTAGCTTCACATACATGCATAAATACAATCCTAGGACACTTTGCCATAATTAAACATCATCAAATCATGTATTTACCTTCATGAATAGTGATTCATGAACAGTAACATCATACTAAAATTTCATACAACAACCAAATCAAACTAATATATACATCAATCTACTCCTTAACACACAAGGAGTAACTTGCAACCTTTGATTTCCTCTAAATCCCTCTCTTTCTCACTTTTCCCATCATGAACCCTAACTTTCAACCTTGAGAAAGAGGGGTCTAATCAAGAAATTAATCCATGGAAAAGGTAGAGGAGGTTGCAAGGATTAAGAAAATGTATATGTTTTGTTGGTTTAGCTTCTTACCTTGAGTTTTCTTGAAACTTTTCTCTTCTTCATGCTCCCAAAAATGGCTTCTTCTTAGCTCCTCTTTTCTGTCCAGTTTCGTGCAAATGAGGGAGGAGGAAGAGGAGATTTTATGTTTTAATAAAACAAGTGATAATGCTTGGATGGTTGAGATTTAGTCTTGAAATCTCAACTTGATCTAATAGTCTCATATTAAACCACCACCCACCATGTGCTTTCTCTTTACTAGCTCTCATAAAGTGGTAATAATGAGCATACTAATGGATAAGAATCTGATTTGGGACTTGGTTACTTCAACCGAATCAATTGCCATCCGGTTACTTCTACCGATTACACTTTTACCGGTAAACATAACTTTATTCCTGTAAATTTTTCTCTGCTCTTCTGGAGATATTTTATTCCTCTTTTAATCTCCATAATTCATTTACTACTATGGCAAAATATTTTCCCAAAAAAAACCCCTGAAATTCGTCCAAAATTAACAGGGTACCTTTATCCTGCCGAAAATTCCTGAAAAACGTATTTCTGACGGGGCAATTAACTTTTAGGGCATTAAAAATTTCTATGATTTTTACTGATACTCTAGCCCTTTTTCTTTCATCAAATTGCCCTCCAGAATATCTAAAATTAATTTTTGAATAAAATTATATTTTCAGGATTTTCGGGTATTTTTCCTCCATTCTGGGAATTTTCCTTAATTATATATTGGGCAATAATTTTATAAAATATTATAAAATTCACTTTATTTTTCTTTTCCCTAAACTCAACTGATTAAAGTCTCTTGGTACCTCAAATAATTATTTTGGACCGTTAAATCTTCAAAATTCTATAAATAAAAATCTAGGCCGATTTGCAGCAATCTGTCGAATCTATGTTAATCAGTGAGTTCTGCTCTATCTTTTGGGCATCCATGACTATTTCTGGTATTTTGGTCAACTGTTTAACTTTTTGACTTTGATTTTTTCAAATGCCCAAAATGCCCTTACATATCTCTTAATTGCTAAAATGCCCTCACTTTGTCTAAGTTTTCATAATTCCCATTTTGCCCTTGACATTTTCGCCCTTGATCTTTTATCTAATGACCTTTGGGTCCTTTCCGGGAGGTCACCCATCCTGACATTACTCCAGGGCGAGCACACTTAACTGCAGAGTTCTCATAAAATTTCCCCCGCTGATCCGGGTCTGACTTTGGGTTATTCAACCCATCGACATCATTTTTTTCCGTGTTTTCTATCTATGGGCTCTAACTTGACTTTTAACTACTTTTTTGGCCCTTTTTATCTAATGATCATATTGCCCTTGGTCTTTATGCTTAATGATATTTACGTCCTTGGCTCACATTCTTAATAATTTCAAAGCCTTAGGACTAAATTGACTAGGGTCTCTTCAGTCCATTGACATCTTCTCTTTCTGTACTTTTATTTTTGGGCCTTATCTTATCTCATAACTATCAGTTTGGCCTCTATTTCAGTTTATAGTAAAGGGTGGATATTACACATACTATGAAAGTGAAGGAAGCAACCATAACTTTTCTGCTCCAAGGGCTCCACTACAAAAATGGAGTTGTAGAAAGGAAAAACAGAGTCTTAGCAGATATGGCACGAGCAATGATGACAGAAAAGAAAGTGTCTCATGTGTTTTGGGCAGATGCTCTCAGCACAGCTTGCTACACCTCAAACAGAGCATATATTAGAACATCACTAGGGAAGACATCTCATGAGATGTTCAAATGAAGAAAACCAAATCTATCTCATTTGCACGTATTTGGTAGCAAATGTTTCATTCACAATAATGGTAAGGATAATCTTGGTAAGTTCGATGCTAAATCTGATGAAGGCTTATTTCTTGGCTATTCAAATAGGAGTAAAGCATATAGAGTCTATAACAAATGAACTTGTGTAGTGGAAGAATCTGTGCATGTAGTATTTGTTGGAACTGAATCTCAAAGAAAATCTGTTGTTGATGAAGAAGTTATCATTTGAAAAGGTTTTGAAAATGCAAATAAGGATAACTCAACTAATTGCTAACCATCACATGATTTAGAAAATGTGTAATTAGATGAACATCCTTAATTCCCTCAACCAAGAGCTTGGAAGTACATCCGCAATCACCCCATAAATCAAGTGTTTGGAGAGGCGAATGAAGGTGTACAAACCAGAAAGAGATATATGAATAAAGCTCAATTTTCAGCTTTCATTTCAAAAATAGAAACTAAAAATATTGAGGAATCTTTGACTGACAATGATTGGATAATTGCTATACAATAAGAGTTAAATCAATTTGAAAGAAACCAAGTTTGGGACTTAGTACCTAAACTTAGTGATCAACCGGTCATTAGTTCAAAATGGGTATTCAGAAACAAACTTGATGAATCCAAAATCATTGTCAGGTACAAAGCAAGATTAGTAGCTAAAGGCTACAACCAAGAAGAAGGGATAGATTATGAAGAAACCTATGCTCTAGTTGCTAGATTAGAGGCCATACATGCTTTACTTGCATTTGCTTGCTTAATGGATTTCAAATTATTTGAAATGGATGTGAAAGTGCCTTTCTAAATCGCTTTATTATGGAAGAATTTTATATTGAACAACCCTTGGTTTTGAAGATGTCTCTAAACCAAATCATGTTTATAAACTCAAGAAAGCACTTTATGGTTTAAAGCAAGCACCTAGAGCTTGGTTTGAAAGATTAAGTAACTTCTTAATCAATGAAGGTTTCATTAGAGGAAAGGTGGATACAACTTTATTCATTAAACATTCAAAGTCTGATATGTTAGTTATTCAAATTTATGTTGATGATATTATTTTTGGTGCAACTAACAATGATTTTTGCCAAGAGTTTGCTAAGATAATTTGAGATGTCAATGATGGGAGAATTAAAATTCTTTCTTGGACTTCAAATCAAGTAAAGAAAGAATGACATCTTCATTAGCCAAGTTAAGTATCTAAAGGAGCTACTAAAGAAGTTTGGAAATGATTGATACAAAAGTGTAGACAATCCTATGAGTTCAACGACACCTCTTAATGCAGATGTGAATGGCAAAGATTATGACATCAAGAGATACAAAGGAATGATTAGGTCATTGCTCTTTCTCACAGCAAGCAGACCTGACATTCAGTTTACTGTTGGAATGTGTGCAAGGTATCAAGTAGCACTCAAGGAGTCACATGCTAAAAATGTCAAGAGAATTTTCAGATATCTTGCTGGAACCATTGACCTTGGAATTTGGTATCTAAAAGGAGCAAATAAGCAACTGATTGCCTACCCAGATTCAGATCATACTGGATACAAAACATATAGAAAAAGCATGAGTGGTCAATGCCAATTTCTTGGAGGAGCTTTAGTGTCCTGGTTTAGCAAGAAGCAATCAACGGTGTCCTTATCCTCAATATAAGCTGAATACATTACTGCTGCAAGCTGTTGTGCTCAAATTCTATGGATGCTGTTTCAAGACTTGGGAATGGTGTTCAACGAAATTCCTATCTATTGTAACAACACCAGTACAATTAGCCTTACCAAGAACCCTGTAGATCACTCTCGGACCAAACATATTGATATTAGACATCATTTCATCCGAGATTGTGTGCAGAGAAAAGATGTCAATGTTGAATTCATTCTAACACACCTTCAAGTAGCTGATATTTTCACTAAACCCTTGGCCAGAGAACAATTTGTGAACTTTAAAAGGGATTTGGGAATGGTAAATCCCAATGAATTGTAAGTAAAAATATTGATTTATTATTGTTTTGATGATTAACATTTACTAACTTGAGCTTCGAAGTGTTTTATCAAAGTTTTGTAGGAATGTATGTGAGTACTTGCAACAATGCTTGATGAAAATGCTCAAGAAATAGAATTAAATTTCTGAAATTTTGATGCAGTACTCGAGTATTGGATTAAATGGATCACATGGAGCAGTGGAGTAATGTGTGAAAGCACAGGTAATGCTCAAGGATTCAATCTCAATACTCGAGTAGGTAAGCATTTCTAGGCTCAGAGACCATGATGCTCGAGCATTAGTAAGCAATGCTCAAGTATTGGGCATTTCTAAATGTGTCTGTTCATCTTTTGGCCACGATGTTCGAGCACTGAGAGTCATTGCTTAAAAACCAAGGTGCAATACTCGAGTACTAACTGCTAATGCTTGAGTATTGGCTTGTTTGTTCACAATTGTTCATATTTATGCCCTCAACACTCGAGCATTGAGGGTCAATGCTAGAGTATTGACAAATTCTAGTGACTTAAGCCCTTTTTCCTGTCAATACTCGAACCTAACTCTCGAGCACTCTCAAATCCTATAATCTCTAATCATTACAACTGCTCCCAGACTGTTATAACCCTTGCCAAAAACCATTTCTCGAGTAAAACCCCTTATTATTATAGATTTTACTCCAAATTCCACTCCACATTCGCTAAATTTCTCCAAGTTTCATTGACGGCATTTCTCTCTCGTTTTCTGTAATATCCATAAATTTCATGGTAGCTGAATGAAATGCTAATCCGATAGCTAGGAAATAAAAAGAGAAATCAGAGGTAAATAGTACAGAAGGAAGAAAGACTATAGGCCGGAAGTCGTAAAGATAGACTTGGCGTAGTACACGGAGTTCAGTAAGAATTTTAGAGTTAAGAAAAATTGCCCAGAGTGATATGAGGATGGGAAAAACCTTCAGGAAAGGGACCCATACGTCATTTAATAAAAGACCAAGGGCATAAAGGTTTTTCAGTATCAAAAGTAAGGGCAAAACAGTAATTTTAGAAAAAGTAGAGAAAGTTAGGGCAAAATGGTAATTATGAGAAAGTTGAAGGGCATTTTGGTTAGTTGACAGAAGAAAAGTCAAAGTCAAAAAGTCAACCAATTGACCAAAATATCAGAAAAATTTAAAGATGCCCAAAAGATAGATCTCTACAAACCGGTCGTAATGACGTAACACGGATTTTCCAAATTCGGACCCGATTTCCGTCTACGGAATTTTGAAAGGCAAAAGGAGAAAAAATAATTATTTGAAATATCAGGAGCTCTTCAAAAATTTGGAGAAAAATATGAAAAATCCAGTGAAGAATGTAGTAATTAATAAAATTATTACCCGATATATAATTAAGATGATTTTCCCTGAAATTGGGGAAAATACCCGAAAAATACCCAAAAATCCCCGGAAAATAATTATTTCAAAAATTAATTTTGGAAAATCTAGAGGGAATTTTGGAAAAAGGAAAAGGGCATGAGAATCAGTGAAAAATATAGTATTTTTCAAGGCCTTAAGAGAAATTTGCTCTCCGATTGCTCCGTTTCAAGGATTTTGGACATGATAAAATAATCCTATAAAAATTGAGATAATCAAGGGGTATTTTGGGAATAATAATTTTGTTATCTTCAAGATGAAAATATGAAGATTAAATGAGAAAGAAAACATCCCCATA
>JANTPZ010042228.1:0-18256 GCA_025593235.1 Vachellia pachyceras | reverse complement strand
TATTGAGATTTCCAAAAATCTCACTCTCCCCCACTAACCATTTCTAGGTACAAGTTCATCCAAGGGAAAAGAGAAGGTTATGGAAGCATGAAGCTAAATTTATAATGCCTTCTTGGATGATATTTTGGTTATGTATTAATATGATGTTTTGGTTTTAAGTTGGCATGTAATATATGATATATATATATATATGCATATATGGTTGATATATTATAGTTAAGGAACTTCAATTGCATGCTTAATCATGGTTAAGAAAGAAGTAGAAGTTAAGGTTTCAAATGGCAGAAGTTTGAAGTTGGAAAAGTTGATGAAATGTTGAAGTTAAGTCAATTAAACCCCTAAATTTGGGCTGACGAGAAACAGAGCAAATGAACTCCAAATAGAATGAAATTTTACAGAAAAATATTTCATATTGCGATATTTTTATCAAGCTAAAGAACACTAAATTTGGAATTTTGTACAGAAAGTTATTAAGCTCCAAAGTTTGAAGAAAATCACTGAAAAACCTGGGAAAAATAGAAAAATGACCAAGTGTATAGTACACGTTTACGAATTAAACTGTATCATTTGGGCAAGTAAATGACTCAAGGATTATTTTTCCCTTGTAAAGGAACTTACAAGATTCAAATAGAAATTGGAAGAACGCAATTTTGATTTTTCTACAATTAGTTATGAATTTTCAAAGTTGGTCATAAAACCAGTAAATAGTAACTTTCAAAAACTTGAAAGTTTTCAAATTGAAACTTTTGGACCCTTTGATCATAATGAGGCTTCCTTTTGATTCTAATTCACTTTGTAATGAAGCTAAGGGGTAAATTAATGAGTGTCACAGTATGTGTGTATAAATAGGGTGAACTTTACACCTCTTCATCAATTCAAAAAGTTCTAGAGCCACCGCAACAAATCCATGAGTTGAATAAACTCCAATAATTGAATTGCTAAATATTACAGCCTTCTGTAGCTTCACTTCTTACATACACTACATTCCTAAATAATTTCTTGACATCCACAGTGCATGGTGATTAGGGAATTATTGATGGACACATCTGAAATAAAAATGTTTGTAACAAGCTAGTGTACCTACTTATCAAGGTAAAGATCCACCAAACTAGCAGAGACACAGAGCAATCAAAGTAAATTTTGATGGCTCCCCAGATGAAAATCTCCTTCCTTTTGTTGCCAAACAATTACTAATCACATCAAGTCTCTAGCATCCATTGGGCCCAAAGCTGAAAACAACGATGCTGCTTCACTGCTAAATATTACAACCAAGATGATATAGATGGTTACCATCATATAGCAAGAATTCTACATCATCATTATGCCATTTTCAACATCATGTCTTATGATGAGGGACTCAGAACAAAGTTCTAATGCCAGAAGGAGATCAGCAAACTTGTTTAGCAAGTTATGCATTACTTTTCTTAGCTTAATTCTACACAGTGTCATATGTTAAGGCAGCATGACACTATAACGTTCTAAAAAAATTATTGAGATCAATCAGGTCTATAAGCAACAACTACCCAAATCACCCAAAATGAACTAGTGGTTAAAGATAGTTAAAAGCATATTTAACTTTTTTTCCAAACATACCCTTTTTATGAAGATTATGAATTAAAGAGAAAGAATGAGTAAGAAAAGGATGAAAGAGAATGAGTGGGAACAAAAATGAGAGAGATATACATTTAATTGGGGGCAAAAATAGAAAAGTGCATTAAATTTTTAGACAAATCAAAATTGTTACTTATATAAAGGACCAGACATATGTGAGAGAATGTTATAAATAGGACCTGAGGGAGTATTTTATTAAGCTCCCATCAATTCATCAATAATCACTACATGAATATGCTCCATCTCTAAGGTGATGTATCCTATGAATATCTCGCATGATTGTTTCTTGACTCATGAACTTAGAAACCATTTTCATTATTGTACGCCACCCTCCATATACGAGAAGATTCTTTGCTATTCTGATTGTAGTTGTTGGACTAGTAGTAATAAGAGAAAAAACAAGCGCTAACCTCTCACTGTGATCCCAAAGCATCTTTTCCTTTACTTCCTCCTCAAAAAACATAGAGAACAAAGCAGCTGTCAGGCATGTAACCAACATTCTTAAGTTGCTCATTCAAGTGCTTTAATTTGTCATAAATATCTTTTGACTTTGATGGGATGCAATTCCAACAAAAAATTGATGAACTATCTTATGTAGCTCAATAAAATTGTAACCAGGTGGTTTCCTTAACCTCTTTCTTCTCACCAATGCCCTCACTTTTTCTACATCATTCCATCATCTCTAAGTAGCATGTATGTTGGAAAGGCAAACATAACTAGCTCTTTTTGGATTCATTTCAAAAAGTTTCTGATTTGATATTTCTGCTAACCTCACACTGTGGTATAATCTACAAGCAGACAGGAGAGAATTCCATATATCATAATTAGGTTTAACTTTTATATCATTTGTAATTTTATATGCTTCATCTAAGTTCCCTATAATAACTAGAAGATCCACCAAACAAGAATAATGAGCTACTTCACGTTCCACATTGTACTCTCTTATCACTTTGTAGAAAATTTCTTTACTTCTATCCATTAATCAAGAATGACTACATGCTGATAAAACTGCAACAAACATGCCTTCATCTAGAATAATACCTTTTCCCATCATTGCATAAAGAATTGAGATGGCTTATTTTCCCCTTCCATGAATCTGATATCCTGTAACCATAACAGTTCAAGAAGCCAAATTTCCTTCACGCATCTCATCAAAAGCATGGTGTGCACTAGGCAAACTTCCACATACAATGCACATGTCAATGAGAACAGTACACACTGCAGTATTTGAAACAAAACAGTTTTTAACAATATATAAATGAATAGAAGAACCCAATAGCAATGCCGAGATTTGATTGCAAGCATGCTTAAAGAAATTAAGAAACTACTTAAATTTGAAGAAAAAGTCTACTGCTTAAAAATAGGAAACTAAGATAAGATCTTCCAAAATAATTTTGATTAAATGGCCTTATTCAAAGGAAATAAAAGGGAAACTATATAAAAACAAAATTACATTAAAATAAGAGCATAATAATGTCTTCTAGATGCTTCTTGAATGCTCTTGACGTCAATTATACTTCTTAACCAAGGCACATGCTTACATATGGTATTTTAAATGAATTCTTCGATATCACATGGGCCTTGTATATCATCTTCCATGAACTTCTAGCTACATTACACTGATTTCATGGATCTTCATGCTTTGCCCTATATCCATACTCACATCAATTATAAAAGCATGTATATGGGCCTAAATTTGCATGTTCATGCCTTATTTACACTCTTAGCATGTATAATAACACTATGAGTTTTTCAAATGGCAAATTGAAGTCCAAATGGCGTCTCTCACCCCTTGAAAATATCACTCTTTTCTAGGCTTCTAGTCATAGGGCCTTCGGTGTCATGAAGAAGATCTTGGACTTAGACTCTTCTTGGATAACAGGGACATCGTCTTGATTATTGGTGCCACCTTTAATGTGACTGTGCCACCAATAATTCTTTTGTCAAATACTCTGATTTAAATCTTTCTAAGGAAATATTTTATACAAGATTTTGAAAAGATTAAAATGAAAATATGATTGATGATGTATTAGTGGCAAGAAAAAAATAGTACCAATAGATTAACAAAAGTCCATCTCACCACTGTTTGGACTGTCTACTTAATTGAAACAAGGAGCAAGAAAAATTGGTAAATGATAAGCCTGTCTCCTTAATCTACCAAGGACTAATAAATCATCTAGCAACCATTTGGACTGCCTCCTTAATCTACCAAATTCCATAATTGAAACAAGGAGTAAGAAAAACAATAAGCCTGTCGCTCCATTTTTTGGACTGTCTCCTTGTAAAATTAGAAAGGAAAAGAAAAGAGCTCTTATTACCTATATTGAGAGAGTAAGTGATACATAAGTGATGCCTTATATTTATAGAATTAGCTTTACTACATCAGAATAAATCAATTCTATGATTACAAGAGATAATAGATTATACAAAAGATACTGGGGGATTACAAAAGATATTGACATATACATAATATTCATAACAATTACTTTTTGGTAGTGAATATTATCTACAAATCTCAGGCAAACAAATCAAATCCTCAAGATCCTTAAAAAAATAATATTTTTACATGCAATTTCAATTTGTAAATATAACAAATTGACTTATAAATATAATATTTTTAATTTAATTTTACATATTCAAATTTAACTTGTGTTGTATGCGTTTTTGGATGATTTTGAATATACTATTCTACAATTTTGAAAGAGATTGATTCTTTTATTTTTGAAAGATAGAATGATAATTTCATAAAAGGATTTGATTATGATATGTGGAATAGTTTCAAAAATGATTTTCATCTCAAATAGAGAAAGGATTGGATAGAAGAAGAAAAGAAATTGATTTCTTTGAACACTTGAGCAATGAAACTTTAGTATTGTGTTTGTTTATCAAAGTTAAAATTTTATTTAAGACTTTTGGGATACTCTGATTGTATTTATATTTCTAACAAATGTCTTGATGTTGGAAGTGTTGACAGTTCATTCGAATCTAGAAGCTATATATCAATTGTTGATGAAAAAATTAGAAGCTATACAAGTAGAAGGACTAATCACAAAACGCTTTCATGAGTTTGTCAACACAAAAGAACAAGAAGTGAGTGTATTCTGGAGAAGAGGTCCTTGCGATTGAATATGATGAATCAATCTCACAAGCTCAAAATGCACTTATGGTAAAAAGTTCCAATTCCTTTTAATTATGTATTGAAAATGATTTTCAAAAACTGTATAAATATGTCTTCCAACTAAATTTTGATGAAAACAGTTTTTTAATCATGCTCTAGAAATTGTTGTTGGATATAAGAACCTACACAAATTGATTTCATCCCTATACCAACATTCTTCTTAAGAAAAAAATTGCTTTATTTAAACATAAGAGCATTGATATTTCTATATAATGTTGTAACCGAAAATGATTCTGGGAAAGACAGATTTTGCTCTAGTGCTAAAGATATATGGGATACTCTTGATTCTCTCTATACCTCTAACAATTGTGTTCAAGTGGAAATTCTTAACAGTTCATCAAAGTCTATAAGTTGCATATCCTCAGATAATAAACAATTGGAAGTTGAAAACAATGAAGAATTTACAAAACGCTTCCATAATACAAAAGAGAATATATGAGAAAGAGGATTCCCAAGAAGAGCTCTATGTTGACAAATATAATGAATCATGCTCTGTAGCTTCAAATTCACTTTTGATTGATTCTATACGATATGGACATAAAGGTACCGAGAAGATAAAGAATCAAAGAGCTTCTCATGCATGAAAAAGGAGACTCATAGAACCTACATCAAAAGGAGAATGCTTGGATAATCATAAGATGCAATGAAGGCAGTGAAGGTTTACATGTTCAGCTTCAAGAATGAACTACCATGGAAGCACCATTCAACTATCTTGAAGTAAACAAGAATAGGAGGATCTCTCATACGGAAAGAAGAAGATTTTTAGAGTTTGTATTATATGAAAAAGTCACAGTCACCCAAAAGCAAAATCTAACAAAGTGCATTAGAAAGATGCATTGGGTGAGAAAAGCCAATCCACCAAGTAGTTAAGAGGAAGCTGGACAAGTAAAGAATGAATTTTGGTGTTGAAACTGTCAAAAAAAGAAGGCATCTACATTGATCTAAATTAACCAAGCAAGCCAGCACTGGGACAAGAGGAAATACGGTGATATCTATTCCTTATCTTGTGCTATCTTTATTTGAAAATCTTATTTTGATGATAGATAATTGATGGTTATAGCTATCCGTTAGCAATCATTTTCTTGGTTCTCAAATTGTTTTTAGAGTGCTACCTAAAAAAATTGTGCATAGTTTTCAATGATCTTATTATTGAAGTGCACAACTCAGAACATATTTTATGGTTTCCAATTCATCAAAATGATCTTTTCTTGATGCATACACGTGTTTTGGAAAACACTCATGCTCTATCGGTTTTCAGAAATTGGAAGTCAATTTTTTTAAAACAAAAAAAAAAGCTTCATGTTTGATATTCTTAATTCTTTGAAATGAAGTTGATAGAGCATGATAGTTTATTGTGATTCCTACAATCTAATCATGAATGGATCCAAGTGACATTGGATACCAATAGAAGCAAAAGATTGATATGATTTTGTAGGATGAGAAAAAGCTTCTCACGGCTATGACTACATGAAAATAAGAATGTACCTTGTTGAGGATGAATCCTAAAGCTTGACTTTTGGTGCTGAGTGTGCAAAGGAGGGAAATCAACATTGATCAACCAAAATCAAGTAAGACATGACAAGGAAGACCATATATGGTATCACATAATCTTTACCCAAGTTTGTATTTCAAATTATTTATTCATTTGGGTAATGAATGTATGATCCGTGCTACATTCCAATAGCAATACATTCATAATGTTTTCAAAATATACTTCAAATTGCTAAGTGAATCAAAAGTGAAAATTGTGCATAATCCTTTTACTTGCTTGAGTTTTCGAATGCACAATTACAAATTCATGTTTTATCATTGCATAAAAATATGTTTTAAAAGATATTTATATTTTTTTCGGTGAAAGATATTTATATTTCGATTACATTGAAATATCATTTTTCAAACTTGAAAGTCAACATATCTTATATGTCAGAAATGCTTCAAATCCCTCAATTGAGTTTTTACCCATTGACTCTCAATGTACTTTCTAGAAAAGAGTTCAATGCATTTGAGCCTTATTTGATTTGTGTGAACTCAAGTCATTTGGACAATGAGTCTATGCCTCAATATTCATATATACTTGTACTCTTTTTGTTGCTTAAATACATTGAAATTGATTATCTTTCTCTGAGTAATATGAGTATTTCACTCAAGTCCCTGACTTGAATGTTCCTTTTGCCAAGATCAACAACAAAGTCATTATGCTTACTTTTATCATGATTAGGTGCTTTTGGCTAATATATTAACCACATGACTTTTGCTCCTAGGAAATTCTCAACACCCAAACATCAATGTTTAACATGATATCTTCATAAGATTTTAAAGTAAAGCATCACTGGTGTACTTCTTGATTAGTGACTTCCATCATTTTTAGCATAAATTCACATGTTTAGAAAATAAGTTTCAAATTCATTCAAAATCTCAACTTTATCTATCCATTATGATTTGAAAGAGCATATGAGATTTTGAAAAGCATGGCATGATCATTCTTGGAAAACATGATCTCATTCATGAATAATCAATCTATTCTCTATGATTAGACTTATGTGCACGACTTCATTGGCTTGAGCAAACTTGCCTTTCAAATGGTCCTTATGCTCCTTAAAATTGCTTTCATCACACAAAGTATAAGTTCTTTTAAGCTAATTGCAAATAGATCATTTTGATTCTATCCCTCTGCTTCTGAGCATTGCATTAAAAATTGTCAACGGCACCTTTTCTAATTAAAACTCTTTTACAAATTGCTATTGAATTTCGTAAAACGTCATTCTTGGTATCATCCAATTGTTACCCATTATGAATCAATGATTTGAATTCAATTATTTGGGGTGAATGCATATTGATCCTTGTCTCAATCTAATTTTGTTCAAATATCATATGATTTGATTATATAAGATCATAAGAGTTGTTGTACTTAACTTCGATGGGTACCAGAGAATATCCTAGTTTAATGTTTTGTAGAATGCTCTAAATTATCAGATAAGAGCTGAGAGAAATCACTTGACTGATCAAAACATCACCGTAAGTGATGCTCTTGAATTGGCCATGTTATTCAATTTTCTTTCCCATAACTCAAGTGAAACTCCTTTGACCCTAGTGATGTTGGGCAAAAATGTTTTTTAATAGCCAGAGATCAGTTATTTTCTCTTCACTCATGCTGTACATTTATTTTCTCTCAAGTGATTTTCTAAATCTTCAAAATCCTCATCAAAATTAGTTTTGCTTTGTCAAAACTTCCTCTAGTTTGTTATTTGCCAAATCAAGACTCATTTTCGACCTTTGCTCAAATCTCCCACAAATATTTTAACTCTCATAAAAGTTTTTTTAAATTTAGGAAAAGCCACAATTCTATTTCTCATCAATGTTTTAAACCCATGCATTCATTAAAGGGGAGCTTCACATTCACTTGTTCTTTACATTTCAAAAGCTCATCTCTCATATTTACAAAAAATCATGAAGTTTATTCATTCATTTTATTCCAACCAAAGGTCATCTCTCATATTAGTTTTGATGATGTAATTTCCTTTCTTGCTCATTATTTAAACACCTATTGTTGAAAGGAATATTTCATACTTGTTTATGTTAATCAATCTCCTTGCAAGAGTGAGTTTGACATTATGATAGGAGAATTAGAAGCTATTAATCGGACTCATTGTTGATACTTGCTCACAAGCTGTATTGGAAACTTCCTTCAAAGCAATATCACCTATGCCAATATGGATGAAAGGTCAAATCGATAGAAGAACCCTGAAAATGACATCCAAGCTGCATAGATAGCACAAGCATGGTGGAAACCACAAGAGAGGATGTCAATAGACTTCAAAGATCAATCATCAATTTGCCAAATCAAATGTTAAACCCCTTCTTTATTTTTCAAGCATGTTTTAACATCTTTGATTTGTGTTAAGAGAGATCTTTGCAAATTTATCTCTTTTTAAATGCTTCATTCTGTTTCTAAATCCTCCTTCTTTCAAATCTATTTTCAAACCTCAGCAAATATTTCATATTTGACAAATATTTCAAACTTTTTGCTGATGTCAAATAGGGGGAGAGATAGTTAAGAAAAAAATGTTGCAAAGCTTTTATATTCTTACATATTTTCATGAAGGATTTAGCATCATCAAAAGGGGGAGAATATTAGATGTGATTAGTTTTGATGATGTCAAATATAAAAGAGTAAAAGGTTTTTATAATCCATATTGATTTAATATTATACATGTGAATTCTTTTAATTGGAAGATGATATGGTTAAATAACTCAATTTGAAGGTTAAAATGTTTCAAATAGATGTTTTATCGTTAAACATTGATTAATCCTTCATTTAATCTTCATTCGGATGCTCAAAACTTATTCTTGAAGTTAATCCTTGAGTACAAACTCAAAAACTTTAGTGTGATGAGTTTTTAGAGTTTCCTATTGTAATACTTGAAGTAATACTCAAGCATAAACCTCAACTGATCCTAATACTCAAGCATCGGCCTCCTCTGTTAACTTTCAGCTCGACATATGTTTGGTATTTTGATCATATATCCTAAACCACAAGTCCGATTGATGTGAAACTAATTTTATATGAAACTAGACTCAAACTTCATTTCATAGACACCAAGAACAACATCAAATAATTTCATATGAAGGAGATATAAATTTCTAAACTTGGTGGTCAAATTTGAACGCTTTATCTCTAACCTTTACACATTGTATCTATCATAACTTTATATAATAGCGTTGGGACTAATAATTTTTCATGTGAAAGTAGACTTTTAAGGCTTTCCATTGATATATTATTTACAAATTTTGGCATTGAATTGAAAGAGTTATGGCCGTTGCAAGTTGAACTATAAGCTGAAATCTAGACCACTACCTCAATGCTCGAGCACTGTGACTCAATGCTCTAGCATCAGGCTTCTGGGACTCAATGTGTAACACTCCTTATTTTCCCCAATAAGCTTTATATTAGATCACCATTAAATCACTTTAGGGCCTTGTATAACTTAGGTTGACCAAAGAAGTGAACTTGAAAATTTTTAAAAACGTGTTACTGTTCATTTGGTCAATTTCTAGATTTCTGTGCCAAAATTGAAAAATCATAACTAATTCTAGAAAAATTGAAATTGTGTGGTTCCAATTTCTATTTGAAGCTTATAAAGTGATCTACAGGGGAAAAATACTCAATAGTTCCAAAACGTTTCCAATTGATACAATTTAATCTATAAATATACACTGTTCATTTGGTAACTTTCCAGTTTTCCAGATTTATCATTCAACTTTGGTAAATCATAACTCTTTATCTATACATCCAAATTTATCAAACTTTGGCTCATTTTAAATTTTAGGACATCTAGTATATAAATGGAAAGTTTCAAGTCATTTGGACTTCGTTTGTCATTTTTCATCGCTATTCCAAAAACAGGGCAGTTTCTAGGGTTGTTAGAACCCTTCACTTGAAACTTTAGCTTTTCTTTAAAATTTTGCCAAAGCCTCTTTTTAGTTAAATTTCATCCTCTTGCAATGCATGACTAATTCCTTAACATCCCATAGCATTTAAGCCCCTACTCATTCACACATCATCATATATCCACTTATTAACCAAGTAGAGGTTTATAATTACAAGACTACATCATCTTCCAAAATAAATTCCAGCATTTCATATAAATTTCCACAAATAAGAACATCATCTTCAATCACCCATAACTTTATCCTTACCCTTGCTTGAGCTTGGACCTGCACGGTTAGTTGGGGAGGAAGAGATTTTGGGAAATCTCAATAGCAAAACTTTCTAACACACTTCGTAAAAATTGTATGACAACTTAAAATAAAAGTGTGAGTTCATGAAATGTGCAACATGTAACAATTAAATGCATATGGCCATAGCATACAAAAGCACATATTGACACTTTCAATCATCATAAATTTTCAATACAAGTCATGCATAATTTGATACACATTTTCAAAGCAACTTAGTTTAAGGTTAGAGGGTTTTGCTACCTTGTTGCTTTAGCTTTTCCTTTAGCTCTCTTTGAACTTTAAAGCTCTCTTATTCCTCTTTCTCAATAGGCTCTTTGAGCTCCCATCTTCATAAACATGATTCAATAATATATTCATCAATTTACAGCCATTACCAAGCCATGAAAGTTACACAAACACAATAGTCCTCCTCTTGCACTTTTACACTCCTTAGAAGTTGGAAACTTGCTTAAATGATTTATAAAGCTTCCCAAAAATTTTTCTCACTTATACCCTACACAATTTTGCCTTCTAAACTCAATAGAAGCATCAAAATCCAGCTCGTTCCCCACTGTTATAGATCTGGATGAAAATCACAGAAAAATTCCAACAAGTGTGATTTTCAACTTCTAGCTTCACATACAAGCATAAATGCAATCCTAAGCCAATTTCCCATAATTGAGCTGTTATCATAAAATCATCCATTTTCCTTCACAAACAGTGCCAAACAGTGCTACATGAATAGTAACTTCATGCTCAAATGTCATACAACAACCAAACCAAACCAATATATACATCAAACTACTCCTTAAATCACAAGGAGTAACTTGCAACCTTTGATTTCCTCTAAATCCCTCTCTTTCTCACTTTCACCATCATGAACCCTAACTTTCAATCTTGAGAAAAAGAGGTTTAATCAAGAAATTAATCCATGGAAAATGTAGAGGAGGTTGCAAGGATTAAGAAAATGTATAGGTTTGGTTGGTTTAGCTTCTTACCTTGTGAATTCTTGAAATTTTTCTCTTCTTCATGCTCCCAAAAATGGCATATTCTCTTCTCCATTTTGGGGCTGAAATGTCGTGAAGAATGGCTGGAGAAAGGGACAAAAATCTGACTTAATGATCTCTTCACAATTGTAATGAAAGGCTAGGATTTAACCTTAACTTAAAATCTTGATCTAATGGTCTCATATTAAGCCACCACTTTGACATTTGCTTGCTTCTAATTGGTCTTCATAAAGTTGTCATTATTGGGTGCACATGGGGTTAAAAATCTGGTTGGAGATTTGGTTACACTAACCAAATTGGTTACCATTCGGTTACTTTAACCGATTACACTTTTTACCGGTAAACGTAACTTTATTCTGGTAAATTTTTCTTTGCTTTTCTGGAGATGTTTTATTCTTCTTTTAATCTCCATATTTCCTTTACTCATATAGCGAAATATTTATCCAAAAATACCCTTGAAATTCCTCCAAAAATAATAGGGTAATTTTTATCCTGTCGAAAATCCCTGAAAACGTATTTCCGACGAGGCAAATAACTTTTAGGGCATTAAAAATTTCTACAATTTTCACTTATACTCTAGCTATTTTCTTTTCATCAAATTGACCTTCGGATTGTCTAGAATTAATTTTTGAATAAAATTATATTTTCAGAATTTTCAGGCATTTTTCCCTTCGTTCTGGGAATTCGCCTTCATCGTATATTAGGCAATAATTTTATAAAATATTATAAAATGCACTTTATTTTTCTATGCCCTAAACTCAATTGATTAAGGTCTCCTGATACCTCAAATAATTGTTTTCGGCCATTAAATCTTCAAAAATCTATAAATAAGAATCTAGGCCGATTTTTAGCAAAATGTCAAATCTCTGTTAATCAGTGAGTTCTGGTCTACCTTTTGAGCATCTATGACTTTTTCTAATATTTTGGTCAACTGTTTGACTTTGTCAAATGACCAAAACGTCCTTACATTTCTCTTAATTACCAAAATGCTCTTACTTTGTCTAACTTTTCATAATTCCCATTTTGTCCTTGACCTTTTCGCCCTTGATCTTTTGTCTAATGACCTTTGGGTCGACCCTTGCTTACATTACTCCAAGGCGAGCGCACTTAACTGCGGAGTTCTTAAAAGAATTCAAACCATTAGAGCCAGGTTAACTTTAATCTTTCCGATCCAACAACATATACTTTTTCTGTACTTTCTATCTATGGGTTCTAACCTGGCTTTTGATTATCGGTTTGGCCCTTTATGTCTAATGACCATATTGCCCTTTGTCTTTGTACTTAATGACATTTACGTCTTGGCTTACATTCTTAGTAATTTCAAAGCCTTATGACTAAATTGACTAGGGTCTCTTTGATCCATTAACACCTTCTCTTTTGTGCTCTTATTTCTGGGGCTTAACTTATCTCATAACTATCAGCACCTCCTATTTTCTCCCTATGTCCTCATATTAGATCACTTTTGAACCACTATTGGGCTTTGGATAACTCAAATTGGCCTTTTTAGTGAACTTGAAATTTTTTTCCTTTTCTTTAAAAAACGATGTTATTGTTCACTGGCCCAGTTTCCAGATTTCTAGCCCAACTTTGAAAATTCGTAATTAATTCTAGAAAAATCAAAATAGAGTGGCAATTTCTAAATTTACTTTATTAAGTAATCTATAGGAAAAAATACTCATTGGTTCCAAGCCTTGCCCATTTGAATCAGTTTATTCCATCAAGTTTGTAGCTCAAATGATTACTTCTAGATTTTCCCTTAAATTTGAAAAATCATATCTCATGGAATACACATCCAAATTTCACAAACTTTATATCATTTTAAAGATCAGGATGCGTAGTATTTAACTGGAAATCATTTGGAGTTCATTTGCTATTTTTGATTGACGTTTGAAACATGTCAGTTTCCAGGGCCTTTGGAACCCATTTATTTTGAAATCTAACTTTTCTTAAAAATTACTAAAACCCCTTTTTGGTTCTTAATTAAACCCTTATCATGCATGAATACCCTTATCTTTTTTTTTGCCAACGAATACCCTTATCATCCTTTAGCTTTACTAGCCCTATATTCATGCATGCATCCTCACATGTTCACATAACACTTCAAATAGATGTTTAGGATTACAAAACTATAACAATTTGTAGGTAGAACTTAGCATATCATAACATTTGCACAAAAGTTCACTCAAGCAAGAACTCATCTTCATTCATCAATAATCTTTTCCTTACCCTTGCTTGAGTTTCCACCTACATGGTTAGTTGGGGAATAATGAGATTTTTGAAAATTTCAATAGCAAAACTAACTAACAAAGCTTGTGAATGTGCATGTAGTGATCAAGGTACATGTGACATATTCAAACATTACATTAACATGCATATAGCCATAGCAATCAAAGTCATTCCAGTTCCCTTTCAACTCCAGCGTCCACGCTCTCACTATATCTTTGAGCGACTAGATTATTCTTTAATGACCATTTTTGTGTATGTTGCCAGAAATATGCCAATTCCATCAATCAGTCCAAGATTATCCAACTGGCCCTAGAATTCATCTTTTCTGGCTTCCATCATAACACCATCCATTACAACACCATCCCACTTCCATTCTGGAATCAACGAAGGTTACAACATCCCTGGTGGCTCTTATTACTCTGTCTCCACTCTCAGACAGATGAGACATCTCACCACATCATCAGTGGTGTCTCGTTTTCATCCCAAGCCACCCAAAAAATTTTTTTACTTTACAAAATCTCTTCATCATTCCTGGATGGATAGTGTACCTACCCATATGAGCTTCACCAAGCCATCACTGCCTCAGATTAGGCTTTAGAGGGATATAACATTTGTCTCTACACTTTATTGTTCCTTTAAGAATCTCACGGGATTCACCTTTTCCCTTAAGGCTTAATTGAGTCTCATCAGACTCAATAATTGATAATCTTTTGAGCCCTTCCATTTTCCCCTTGGACATGTTAATAGTCTGAGTGGTTCTGAATCCATCAAGTCTCATATCCAGATTTCTCATCCAATTCCTGTCCCAACATTGTCGAACAGTCCTTGCTTCCTCAATAGCATCATAATCATCTACCCCATTTTCCAGCTTAATGCACCAACAGTACGTCCATCATCACATTGGCTTTCCTTAGATAATACTGTTCACTAGTCATAATCATCAACCAATTTCCCCCATCACCTCACAGGTCGATAATTGCTCCACACAAATAGTGCCTCCCCTATCTTTAGAGTAAAACAATCACTGCTAGCTCCAAATCAAGTGTGTGAAAAATTTTCACCATGAGACTTTAATTGACGCGAGGCATATACAACCTTCTTCCTATTGTCACAACACACTTCCCAATCCATGCCCACAAGCATTACCGTAGACCACACAAGTCTACTTTGGATTTGGGATTATTAACATTTGGGTCTAGGTACACCGATCTCCTCATCAATTTTCAATTAATGCGAAACACAGCGACCTTCCCCATCAATGTTAGGGTCTAGGTAGGCATGCCTCCTCATCCGTTTATAGACGTTGGATTTTTAATTGATGTGAGACACAACGACCTTTCCAGTATCAGGGTATAGGTAGGCCTGCCTCCTCATTAAATCCCAGATATCATATTTTAATTGATGTGAGACACAGTGACCTTTCCAGGTTTAGTGGCCTTGCCTCCCCATCAATTCTCAAATATCAGTCTCATATATATATATATTCATCCCACTTAACAATTTAATCATTTCAAATAAGCCTAGCCAGCGGTAAAGCAATCCGGGAAAAAATTATTTAAATTATTCACAATTGCCCGGTATGCTTGCCTAAAGATTTAGAGTACACCCTTACATCACCAATTAAAGACTATGACAAATCAATCCAGTTACTACCAAAACATAATCCATATAATTCACCAAAACCATAGGGGCATTTATTAATCCAAACGAAATTACTAGAAATTTCACAATATCCGTATCTAGTTCAAGAAGCTGTTTTAACAATATCACTTGCTCAATCACGGAGTTGATGGTAGCTTGACTTAAAATTAATCTTAGATAACATGTTGGTTCCACTCAATTGATCTAACAGATCATTAATTTGGGGAAATGAATAATCATCTTTCAGTGTCATCTCAATGCAGTCATGGTAGTATATACACAATATAAGACTTTCATCTTTCTTTTCGCAAAGAGAACGGGGGTTCCCAAAGCAACACACTGGGCCAAATAAACCCCTTCTCCAGCAGCTCCTCAATATGCTACTTTAGCTCCGTCATCTCACTTGGAATAATTCAATCAAGAGTCTTCAAAATTCAACTAGTCCCGAGTATTCATATCAATGATAAACTCTACCTCTTTCTAGAGGCAATCCATCAATTTCCTTAAGCAACACATTCGGGAATTCCCTGACTACCAGAATATCTGGAAGGAATCTTTCATTTCGTAATCAAATCCTTTCAGAGGCATGTCTCTACTTTCATTTATGTTCAAACCCTTCACATAGTATCTTATACTTAGCTGGCTTAATCACAATCAATTCAGAACTTATAGCTCCAAACTTCACTCACTTCCTTTTATTGGAACAAGACTGTCCTAATTGACAGTTGGGTTATCAAAAGAAATAGCCAAGGTTACTCTCTCTGTACTAGCTAATCATATTAAGGACAGTCTCCATCTTAAACTTAATCCGGTCCCTCTCATTCTCCTATTTCTAGAATAGCATACAGCTATTACTACAAGCCATATAGACTTAATTATTAAGGCCTATTTCAACCTAATGTGCATAAGTGCCAATTCACAGATTTGGCCCTCAACCAAGACCTTTAAATATCACTAAATGAGTCTCTTAGTAACTTCTAGACCACGGAACTTGAGTTAAGAATAAATTATCCATCCTCAATGGTAGCTAGACTGATCATTCTCCAAGACTAATAACAAAAACCCACTTGTCTTCTTAGGCTTCACTTATTTCTCAAGCCATCCTTCTTTTACAATATTGCCTAGGCTTCCAAACAATGATTTCATTCATTAGCCCATTCATTAGCTTTCTATGTCACCTGCTATATCAAAGGATTCAACAATTTTTACTATTTTTCTTACGATCATCACCACGACGTTGCGGAGAGGAACATCTCATATATTAGTATGTACCCAAATTATTTAAGGGACTTCTACCCTTGACCATTACTAGCCCATCTTTTCCCTTGTTTATTTTTTGGGGTACTACGCCGTATATTTATCATGTGGAGATGTACGGGAAGAGAAACACCCCATGGTCCAATCACTTGTGTAGCTGTCCTATATTGTATGGGAAGAGAAACACCCCATGGTTCACCACTTATATAACTGTCCCAACCTATTAGGAAGAGAAGCACCTCATGTGCAACTATCCCATATCCTTCTTGTCTATCAGGAAATAACATGCCCAACCATGGCAATAACATTTTGGCATAGGAAAATACCACCCCCAAACCCAGAGGGACACTTGCCAGCTAAATTTCCTCTGGCATACTTTTGCTGGATACATCCTCTTCTTATAATCCAATAACAGATCTTGTTCCAATCAGGAATTTCTTATAGCCTCTTACTCACTTAGCAACGGCATTTAGCAAGAATAAAATTTTATTTCACTTTTCAATTTGGCAAGAGCGTCACATCTTTTCTTATGCCTGATGATATATTACAATATCACTTGTAACGATCTCCACATTCAAGGCATCCTCAAGTCCTGAAGAATTTATCTTCACTGTTTCTAGGTGTTACATATGTCATCTTTCTCCATTTCTCATCATCTGCATCGTTATGATGGCTACCTGACTTTTCCTTCGGTAGCTCTTAGGATTCCTTGACCAATCCACCTTGGTCATTCCAACTTTTGCAATTCAATCACAGAGGAATCCTTTATTACTGATCCGGCTAAGCCACAAATTGTAAACTTAGATCGCTGGTTAGCCTTAAAAATATATCAGGAATATTAATTGTGATTTCCAAGGATTGTATAGTGACAATCCCAGGGTGGTTCTCTCTAGAAGCTAGTAATGTGTACTAATAGTCCTTAGCTTGTGATTGTGCTTGTGATGAAAATGCAGTCGGTTTTCAAGTCAAGTTATGCTATATACCTAAGGTGATTACAAAATAAATTTTTTTTTTTGTATTTTCTGAGCTAAAGAAAAGTAAAGACAGATTTGGATTTGAAAAGGGAGTGTGATTATGTGTTCCTCTTGAAAATGAATTTCACTGTCATGATTTGCAAAAGATTAGGGAAAGTATCGACTTTCGCACTACGTTTCATAATTAAAAACCCCAACAACTCACTAGGTCAAAACCTCATGAAATGAACTCCATTCCATGAAATCCCTTAAGACCACTTAGTGTATGTACGGAAATCGTAAAGTGACAAAATCAACTCCATACATTGCTGACTCTAAAATCAAGCACAACTAGGATGGTAAAAGAGAACAACATGATTTTATTGAATAAGCAAAACGAACTCCATTTTACTTTGTCAATCACAAAACAACTCAATACACAATAATCCAAGTTTGGTTCAACCGAGACCAAGCATTTACACACAAATTACAAAGTCCAACTCGGAATCCAAGTAATCAATAATGTAAATACAGATTGGAAGTAAATACTCCCCTTTTGGCACTTTGAACTCCGGCTCACTTCATCTTCAAGAGGATGGAGATGATCAGCTACTCATGGAAGATGGAATCAAACTCCTTGCGGATGGTTGAGGCATGATAGATGG
>JANTPZ010042225.1:0-10592 GCA_025593235.1 Vachellia pachyceras | reverse complement strand
CTAGTGAGGTATGTGATGAGATTCGTAGCTATCCCGAAGAAACTTACTCTCTCACTAAATTCAATAGCTGCCACAAAACTGACTCAAAATCAGCAATCCATTGTGTTTACCTTCTACTAACAGAATATATGCACAATAACAGAGAGCGACGATGAAGTTTATAGTTCAGTGGTACTAAAGACATCTCCAAGATTAAAGGATTTTTGTCTGAAAGAACAAAAAAAAAATCCAAATCCTCTATAGTTTTAAAATGCAGCTTGATCAACAGCTTCTACGAACTGATATTTTGCAGTCCTCCTTCAGGAACAGCGAAGTTATGAGATAAAAAAAGCTATTAAATGGACGGTAAAATGAGAAGAAACATGTTTTATTGCTTACCGAGGATGAAGGGGGTAGCTTTCCAGACGCCAGTGGAAGCACGGAGGGGAAGTTTGCCTCTGCAATCCACAGAAGCATCGTGAACCCATTTCTCTGGATCAGTTTCTTCTCTGTTGCTTCTCTTTGCATGGTCCATTTCTTGCTCCATCTTCTTCAATGGTGGAAGATGCAGAGTAGAAAGAAACCTTACCGAAAGGTTATGTTATATAGAAGCAGAGGACAAGGTTGTGTAATACTGATAAGTGATAACTATAGTTCGCTTAGCCCCTTTGATTAGTTGCATTTAATCTGAAAGATTAGCTTGTGAGTTAGGGTCTCAAGGAATCATTGCTCATGTGGATTCTCCGTTATCGATGAGCAAATATTAGAGAACCTTAGGCCAGTGGGTCCTCCTCTATTTTTGTTATACGACTTCGCTAAGCCCATTTAGCTATATATATAGATAAGGCGATAAACATAGTTAGGCCGAGTAAAACGAAATATGTCTGATTATAAATGGTGGAGTTAAAGCAACGAATCATTAGCACTTAAAAGTGCTAATTTGTTTGGGAATAGACTTGTACAGAGTGGAAAACTTAGTAATGTGTTGGTTTTTTTTTATCCGATACATCAAGGCCTCGGATCCACTCACATTTTTGCCACCTATCTCTTCGTACCGTGAGCTGCCACAGTAAACAAGAAGCAACTGAGATACTGTAAAAAAAAGTCAAAACAATACGTATTGTAATTTGAATAGTTTGAAAACTTTAAAGTTCATGGTTAAGTTGTGAGTTTAACCTGAAGCATTTTCCTATGAGTGTGTACCACTATTAAATTTTTTTGAGTGCAATATGATACATTAATGCTTCCAAATGGAACAGGATGTCATCTTGATTAGTATGATTACCTATACTCAGTGGATGCTACTTTTATGTCATGAGGCTCGCTTGATGTCTAGGAATTATAAAGTAACAGATGTTAACTAAACTTAATGGACACGTTATTTTTACTTTGTTTGATAATTTTCATATGTAAGGTTGTCGTTAAAAGAAACTTTATAGTGCCAAATGTGTACGAGAAAAGGATTTGATAGCTAGATTTTACAACATAACCTTGAAGTTTGTATGCATTGGAGGGGTAGTAGTACTAGCATGATTAATTTATGGGGCAATGAGTTAGTTGTATGAGATATCTAACGAGTAAATGGGGTGGGTTTAGCTGGCTTCAGAGGGAATCAGATTCTTCAATGAATTCAAAGCTGAGGTCCTCAGATATAGCAAGATATAGCTAAGAAGTCAAAATATGGTAGCATAGCGGGACATGATCCAGAGGGTATGATAAATAACTGCACGGATCTGTTGTGGTATTAAATGAATGTTTGGGGTAGATAACCGTAATAAAGTGACGTTACTTCTGAGTTCTGACTTGAAGGACGCAGGTCACAAGTTCCTTGCCTACAGTAGAAGTAGTGCTCGGTTGGAAACTTATTTTTTTAAATGATGCACGTAAGTCAAGATAAAATCATCTCGAAATCTGTAAAAAATCTCAAAATCCATAAAAACTATCTTGAAATCAATAAAAACTATATCGAAATCCAAAAAATCACTTTGAAAACCGCAACTGATTTTCCAACGGATTTCCTAAACGGATTGGCCAAATGGAAAGTCCTTGTGTAGTTTTTTTAAAAAAACAATGTATGTATTTGAAGTTATGTTCAATGTTAAAATTCTGCAAATTAAAACTGATGTATTAATTGATTGACTAAAATTTTGCAAAATAAAACTGTATTAATTGAAGTTAGGACCAAATTAAAATTTTTGCAGGTTAGGTTATAATACTTCAATGTATATTTGTTTTAAGTGATTGAGTTCAATGTTAAAATTTTGCAAATTATCCCAAAAACTACTCTAAAAAGAATGTTCTCATTTAGAGTTTGAGTTTGAACACTATAATTGATTGAGTTGGTGGGTTGGTAATTGGTAAATTAATGTTTAAATATTAATTTTAAAATATGTGATTATATTTAATGCTACACAGTGTTTCAAATATAATTAGTTTCAATTGAATGATACATATGTTTTAACCAATATATATATACACCACCTCAATAAAAAAAAGCCCACTAAATATAGCAAATTATAAGAGAAAATTGGTTAAAGAAACAAATGACTTAAATATTAAAAGGACTAAATTTAAAAACGATCCATGTTTTCCTCATTTATTGGAAAGTTTCCTTCGTACTTTTCATTAAATGTGTACTGGCTTCACAATATTATCAAATATTTGGAAAAAGTTCGCAAATTAATTCGATCAAGAATTTTTTTTTGAGTGATATTATTTTTTTGGTGGTCTTAGGCCTCCCTTTTAAAGACATTAGCTTCGTTAACAAAAAAAAAATGTTGGCTCGGTAAATTCAAATAATAATTTTTCAATCAAATGGTATGAAAATATGCTCAAATACTGATTCTTTAATATAATCATTTTTATATTTAAAAATTAATCATGTTTTACAAATATTTAATTGCCTGGTCACAGTTCAAATTGATTGAATCACATTTTTCATTAAATGAAACTAATTATATTAAGATAAAAAGCTTAAAAATGTACTTTTTAAAATCAATGATTAAACTAAAACTTAATGTAAATTCATAAGGTTGCATTATTAAATAAAGTGAGCCAGTAATTAGCATGTTACATTATTTAAGCCTTGATTTTAGTTATAGTAAAATAACTCTTAATAAATATCTTTAGTTATCATTTAATAAAATATTATTTTACAATTAGATAAGGTGATAAGTAGCTTTATTTTGGTAAAAATGTTAATATAAATTTAAATTTCAAAAAAATATGTTTGCTGGAATAGGCAAAAACATATCTCACTTTCAGCCTAAAAAGGGATTAATGTTAACTTTCAAAGTGATTAGAGACATCCTTGATCTAAAAAAATATATATTATTTTACATACTTATTAATTAATAAATATATTGTTTTATATCAGGGGTGGTTATATGGGTTGAGCTCAGTCCGCCAGGAGGCGGGCTTTACCAATCTCCCCCTTTCAACCTGCGAGTTATGGCAGGCTATCCTGTGGGTTGACAGGTCAGCCCGCCAAAGCCGTTTTTCTTTTTTATTTTTAAATATATATTTTATATTTTTACCTTTTTATTTCAATATTTTTTAAAAAAAGTATATTAAATTCTATTTTTATGATAAAAATATTTAATACATTAAAAGTAATATAAAATATTTTATTTTTCATATCAACTATTTTAAAAAACTTTAAAAAGGTCATTATTAAAAATTGTAAAAGATAGTTATATGACTATGTAATCTTAGCTAAAAAACTAAAAAAAAGAAAATTAAGTTCATTTTTTTAAAAAAATATGTTGATAAGCTAACGAAAGTGGATTCGAGTTGCGAAAAGCCGAAAATACAACCTATCAAGAGGTGAGTTGTTTCATCCCATCCTACCCAACCCACCAACCTGGTGAGCTCGTAGTTATGACCCCTATTTTAAACATGTGCGCTTCCTCGCATTATATTCAAATGCAATTATTGCAATGCAAGGAAACATTAAAAGTCAGACTTTATTAAAGTTCATGGCTTAAATCCAGAGAACAGATCCTGGTTCCCACTTAATGGAGATAGTGCATTCTTTTGTGCTTTTTTAAGTGCGGAAAATGATTGTACATTGTTTGACCATGATGATCTGTTGTGCTTTTGCTTCTTGCTCTTCATTGGGTTTTGATTTTTTTTTTTTGGGTTCTTCATGAATGAATTTAGAGACCGACCCTGCTCTTACCACAACATTTGCCTATTTAGATGCTACTACCGTACCATCAAAAGGATTGGATGCAAAGGCATCTATCCAGCTCTAAAAGAAAGGAGAAGACTACAAAACAGAAGGGAATTGATCAACATCCAATTATTTATGAATAATTCTCATTATTCTGTAGACATATATATATATATCCGAATCATTCACCTTCCATTAAGCATACCTTTCATGATTTTTACTTATAGATATCCTGTTTGTATTAGTGTTATGTGCATGTTAATTTGGGAATAACTTTTTCCCAACGGTGCAAGCAAGTCAAGATAAAATCATCTTGAAATTTGTATTATATTTTGGATTTTGTAAATTTTTCTCGTAATCTATAAACTCATTTCTCTCAACGGATTCCTAAACACACATGAAATCATATTCACATCAGTTAAGATAAAATTAATGTTACATACTTACTTCATAAATTGTAAATCACGTTGAAAATGTCTCTGAATTGTTTATTTAATTATGCATTAATATCATTATTCTAGAGACACACGCACATATGAATCATCCACCTTCCATTAAGCACAGCCTTCATGATTTGTACTCATAGATATCTTGTTTGTATTAGTGTTACGAAATCACATTTATATAGATTGAGATAAAACTCCTCTGAATTAAAAACAATAAATCACATTTAAAATGTATATTTGCTGATGTCACGTGAGCAACAATAAATGATGGCCATTCAAATTGAAAAGTCATAATCCATATATATATATATATATAAATTTGATGACATCATGTATATGACTGTGCAACATCCACGCTTACTCAACTTTTTCTTTGCCTCTAATCCTCTGCATCACAAATTTTAAGAAATGGAATTAATTATATTATCCATATTTATGGTAAAAATATAATTTTTTTACTAAATGTACGTGTCCTTCAAATAAAAGCAATCAATCCAATATTAAATGTTAACATTCTTTTATTATAAATTTGAACATTGGTTTATCACCTTGTACGGAACTAATCGTTTTAGTTAAGCTCAACTCTGATTCGTATGAAAAATATATTTATATCTATTAATAGATGTCACTTTAGTAAAATCAGTTTTTTACCACCTAAATATGAGCGCTCATGTTTGAGTTGTATCAATGTAGTTGAAAGTATTAGGCACCCTAGAAGTTGTGAAGCAATGCAATAAAAAATATTATGGGTCTGTTTAGGAAAGCGGTGGATAAATAATTTTATGCAATTCAAGGTAAATATATGGAGGAGATTGTCTCGTTTTGTGGAAAAACAATGTTGAACATACTTTTGGATGAAAATTAAGTGTTTTCAAACAAGCACAATTATAATTTTTCAAAATTGATGTAATATTACCTCTTTTTGGCTGTACTGTCCATGTTGGGATGATGAAAGTGTCTCTGCACGTTAATGTGTTTAACTTAACATTGGCCTATTTGGGAATACGGAGGAAAAATTTTTTACGTAAATCGAGATAAATATGAGAAGGTGATTTTTTGTTTATAAAAAAATACCGTTAAATGAGCTTTTAAAAGTCCAGAAGCGTTGGCAGATAGAAAAAAATGAAACACTACATATCAACGTCAATCAATTTAAAAATATTATATGCTTATCACTCCTAGATTTTCTTTAAAATATTCCTATGCATCTTTTGGAATAGTTCCTTCCCAAATGAAAATACACACCTTAACCCTTTTAGTTACTTAATTATAATTTAATGTTTTCAATTCATACACGTACTTAGCGTACATATTAAACACGCCATCCTTTGAAGCCCCGTGGATTTATTCATGTGACCAATGACCATCATTTTAGTCCAAAATAAGAGTCAAGTTTAATAATACCTAACGCACTATTTTCATTTGACCTTTTTATTCTAATACCTCCTATACTTAATATATGAGTTGGATAATTTTTTTAAAATAAATTACTTAATTATAATATCTATTCTGTAATACCTATATATAATTAGATTATATATCAATTTATAAGTCTAATAAATTAATTTAAAGGAAAATGATAAATAATATATCAGTGACCTCACTCACCCCTAAAATATCAATTAACTCTTATATTAAGGTATAAAAACGGGAAGTGGTACTAAACTTTATGAACAGTTAATTTATTATAATTAATATTTTTATATAATTAATGATAGAATGCCCTTTTAATCAAAAAGCAATAAAACAAATGATACTTATACAGATCGATGAGTAAAATAGATCAGATACTCGTTGGCCAAAAAAAAGATCATATACTTGCTGGCTGCATTATTGCTTTTTGATTGAAAATTTCAGATTTTTCTTCGGAGTCACGGAAGAATTTAAAGAGATGTGATGCCAAAACAGAAATGCACCCTGTGAGCTAACCCCACACACACACACACACACATTAATTTTAGTGTAAAAGAATGACACAAATTAAAGACAGAGACTCCCTTTGAAATTTGAATCATTGTCTGCTAATTCTTCTATATATGTCAAGTCCTATAAGATTTGCTTACAATTTAGTTCGCTCTAGAATCGTTTATAAATTAATACTGGGTTAAGGTGACATAATATTTTTAATTATTTTTCAAGATACATCCAACACTATAAAGTATTTAGCATACAATTTTGATTTTAATGTGTTAAAAAAATGGAGTAATCCCAATGCTAGCCGCATAAAGCTTAACGATCATTTTCTCTCCCCTTCAGTTCAGTCTAGTTCACTCCCCTTCTAAACAAGGAGATGATAAACTATATCTCATCTGAAATAATTATCTATATGCTTCTTTTTAATTTTGTCACACTCATGAGACTAAATTGTTAAAAAGTATATTTTAAAGAAAGGTCTAGATTACAATTCTCTCAACTTTTTTCCTTAAAAAATTAGCATTATGTATAAAGAGACGTGTTTACAACCTAACCAACCACAATGATATGTTATTCAAAACAAAGAATATATGCATACTTGAACACTGCATAATTTGCAAGAATCAGATTCGTGCATGAAGATGCATGTTCAGTAGTTTTAAAATCCAGACAGCGATGAAACTCATTTGGACTCTTCTCATGCTTTTGTCATCATCAAGACACCATCGTTCTTTATCAGTAGTCCCAATATACCATGTTTGATTTCATGAAAAAGAGAAGGAAAAGAAAGAAAGAAAGAAAAGGCATAGAAAATGCCAATACCATCAATTCATCATTATTAATTAATTTAAATACTGACAGTGAAATGTCATCCCCACGGTCATAGATTAATAATCATAGGGCTTCAAATGTCATCCATCTATTGCAATATTGCATCATAGGGTACCAAACCAAACGGCTTCATATTTGAGACACATCTACTTTTCACTTTAATCTTATACAGGCTTACTTGCATTGGTGTTTAGAAATTACGTTCATTCAAGTTAAGATAAAATTCTTCTTAAATATGCCCCTGATGGCACCTCCAAAGATGGTCAAAGCTCGACTCTAACACTTGGTGCAATGAGTGTTAGCAACTATCTCATCCAGAATTGTGTTCCTCATGTCCAGTTTTTTGTTTTGGAAACAAGTATTTTTTTTTAATTACTAGATGCAATCTTATTCAAAATACTATTGGACACTAGAAGTGAATACCTTTTCTAGTGAGATTCGAATCTTGATTCTTTATATTGTGAGTGATTGATATTTTCTACTAGATTCAATCCTGTTGGTTTCCATATGTTCATTATGTCATGTTGGTTCCTTTTATTTTGGCTAACACAAATATCTTTCTATTAAAATAATCTTGTTTAAGACATTGATGGAAACTAAATATGAGTATCTATCCCAATAGAAATTCAAACATTGGTTTGCTAAATTGTGTAGGACTAACCCATTCCGCTGATCACATTGCGAGGGATTAGTAAATTCCACTATGTAGATCCAACCCCTATCAGCCCTCACATTGGATTCGTCTCAGTTAGCTTTATGTCTTTGTTCTCGCTTGGGCTTCCTGGGTTCTTTTAGTTCTTTATGGGCAATGGTTTGTCTTGAGGCTCAAACTATATGTATGGTTATACCCTTTTAAATAAAATTATCTGTTATTAAAAATGACTTTAACAACTTTGAAGTTTGGTGATAATTCCTTAGTCGGTCGTTGGCGTATCCACCGTTAATAAAATACAAATACTGAGATGCAACGCAGGCATTACTGAATAACTAGCTGTTAAATACATCAGTGAAATGCATTTTGCAATATGATATCAACAGTGGCGACTCTTTGACCAATTCTTCCGGAGGGTCATAAAGACATATCAAAATGTTTGATAGAAAAATCCTAGGTACACAAGATGAGTAAGCCAATCATAAAATAAAACATGAAGAACATTTGGATTCCAATTTTATTCTCAATTGTTCATAGGTTATTTCAATACTAGTTTGGCTTTCTTCTTAATACAATCATTATTTTATATTGAAGTAAAGATCTCTCATTGTTTCATATTAGATGCACATCCAACGAGGTAGAATAAGCATTTTTAAGCATAGTTGTAATTACAATCAACATCAGATTAAATATAACAAAAAAAAAATCTTATTGTGAATGAAAGAAGACAAAGATACATCAGAAGAGCCAAATGATTGAAATTGTTGTGATACCGTAGTTACATTGCTTCCAACTAAACCCTACTGTGTACCAAATAGCTTAACTCCGAAAGCAGATAATAACTTAATTTCGAAGCGAAGACAAATTTGTTAACACTTCCATGTTCATCATATTCACTTGTGAGTGTCAAGAGACTATAGATATCAGCCCCTCCCATCTTCCAGAAGAATAATATAAAGGAAAATCTGGCAGCTGGTAGCAAGTATTCCTCATGTTACTATTATGAGCAAGTTCACTCCTCTCCTTTTTTACACAGAGCCATCCTGTTTAATTTGAGCAACAAGATTTCTTTCCCACGTTACCCGACAAATTTGAGACATGTATGGTTGTCCCTTGTGGAAGGCTAGTGGAGGAAGTTGCATCTTGTGCTGCCAGCGCCTTTTTACTAATAATTTGATATATATCCAAAAATATGGTTTGGAATGCCTTCTCAACATTATAGGCCTCTAATGCTGAAGTCTCTAGAAATGATAGATTCTCCCTCTCAGCCAAACTTTGAGCATCTTCAGTAGCCACTGCTCTTAAATGATTCAGGTCAGATTTGTTTCCAGCCATCATAATGACAATGTTAGAGTCTGCATGGTCCCTTAGTTCGCGAAGCCACCTCTGCACATTTTCAAATGTTCGCCTTTTTGTTATATCATAGATCAACAAGGCTCCAACAGCTCCTCTATAGTAGGCACTTGTGATGGCTCGGTATCTCTCCTGACCTGCAGTGTCCCATATTTGTGCCTTTACGGTCTTCCCCTCCACCTGTGTCAACACAAACGTGGATTTCCTAATAATCAACTCTTCATACAAAGTAAACCACAGTACTACACATTTTTGTCCCCTACATTTTCTGAGCCATGCTGACTGTAACTTGGGACTCTTTACAAAGATGGACAAGCCTTCTATAAGATTATATTTTAAACTAACTCTCACAGAAAAGTTTTTTTTTTCTTTTAGTTAGTTGAATTGAGTAAGAAAAACTAGCCAATAAAATTGGCTTCGACTACAGTTTCGTTTCTTTTTCTTTTTAATTTTGCGCAATCCAATGTGGTCAGGCAGGGTTGTTGCCATCCCTAACATGAAGAATGATTGTTGACACCTAACAAGTTGTTAATTGAACTTCATGAATAATTTTGTTTGACGTTCTTGCAAGCCCTCTTTCACCCAAACTACTTGAAGTGCAAACAAAGCACCAAGGAATTCTGAGATACGCCTATCATGAATAGTTCATTAAAATGTTTGACAGTTTGCATCAGAACTAGACCCTTTCTGAACAAAAAATAGAGAGAGAGAACCTAGGGATAGAGACTCTAATGAACTAAAAATGCTAAAACTTAAGCTACTAAACAAAATTAGTAAATTGTTTTGTTATAATATCTCAAAGAATCGTTTCCCTTCTAGAGGGTATAAGTAGTAGTATCGCTAAAAGACAGACGAAAAGTGATGGCAAACAGTAAATATAGTAAATACAAACATTTTTTCATGAATGGAAATATCTATATTGCTTCATGGTACCAAGTGTATCTATCTGGCCACATCTATCTTTAATGTTGCATGCGAATTCAATGATGAAGAGTACATGCATTCCAATTGATGTCTGTATGTATAGTCACCATAACTGAACAAACTCATTAGGTGTTTGCAATCCTTAAACTAGATAGAGATTCATTCACTCATTCTGTTTTCTCGGGACCTAATTTTGACCCAGGTAAAGACTAATCGACGGAGAAGATCAACAAGAACCCAGCAGCTTTCATACGAGAGTAAACCAAAACAAAGCGGAAATTACATGAAAGTTGATATTAGGGTACCAACCTGCAGTGTC
>JANTPZ010042224.1:0-12596 GCA_025593235.1 Vachellia pachyceras | reverse complement strand
CGAGTGATGGCATACCATGTAGTAAAAGAAAAATACTCATACAATTTTCTCCTTTTAACTTTAGCCTATCATAAATGCAAATGATAAAACAGATATATCCACTAACTAACAATATAATATCTTTAAAAGCCAAGTAAACTAAACCATATTTCCGTTCATGAAATAAATCATCACATATGTATTCATACTGGACTAAAAAAAGCTATACATAAATTATATAATACATATCAGATTATAAGGCAACAAATATGATTGAAAAGATCGAACTAAAATTTTAGTGATTTGACCATACACAATTAAGGTTCATTCCTTATAATTAACAATAATATAATATTTTTAAAAATAATCAATTGAATTACAAATAAATTAAATCATAGTAACACTTCACGTATATAGACATAATTCACTCCCTATAATAAAAAATTTAAAATAGGAATTTTGAGTTGCATACTGCTCTTAACTCACAGGTAATTGGACAAGGTTACTCAAAAGCACTCAATGAGAATACACAAGGTCATAAATGTAAATGTCTATTAATACATTACTAACTCTAATACTACTTTAAAGCCTTAGCATATATGCCCATTAGAATTTCATACTATATGTATACACACTTACAAGTCATAAATCATCATTTTTTTTTGTAGTGAGATTTAAGATCTATTTGAGAATAAAAGCAAATTTAATATAAAGTATTATATCCAACAATGAAAGGCTAACTAATGTGATATATTGAAAGGAAAGGTTGCATGTGGATTAATTCGAGACGTGAGGAAAGAAAGACAAAATTCATTCAAAATCTCATGAAAAGGTGAAAGAGGGAAAACAGTACCAAGATGTTGCTTGAGAGAAAGCTTACTAAAGAAAGAAGAAAAGATGATGATCACCACAATGATGACAGATTTGTCATGTAAAGATGGTGGTTAGGTTTGTACATATATCACGTAGCAAAATAAATGATACAGAAAATGGAAGGTAGATTGATAAGACAATGTAACAAAGTAATAAATGGAGTAGGTGGAGGATATAAGGTGACATTTGTGACAAGACACAAGAAATAAAGGAGACGAAAAGTTAGTCTGGGCCGTTGATATGCCTGAAAGATGACTTGCTCCAGAATACCGGAGGAGAAATCCAAAAAAGGAGACGAAAAGAGGATTCCTTATGGTGGGCAAACTTGACATCAGCTATGAGGAGTGATAATATGAGTGGATCTAGAGTTTGGACTCTACAACAAAAAAATATTTATTTTTTAAAATAGTTAGAGTAATAATGTTTTATTTATCTTTATATATCAAATCTTTAAATCATTATTTTCTTGGTATCATTTATTATTATATTTTTATAAAATTCATCGTACAATTAATATATATATATATATCATATACAATAATTTAACTCTCAAATCATAAAAATTTAGGATGTTAAAAAAAGAAATATAATTGAAATTTTATTACATTTAAAAATAGAGTTAACAAATTTTATTTTTTAACGAAATGAAATATTTTAGGAGTCACTTAAAAATTACTATCTCCTATTTTTAGTATGAGAGATGTATAACTAGTTACTCCTATTATAAAATAGTGACCCACTTTGTCTTTCTAATTTATAATGTTCTCTTTAAAGTAGTTCTTTTTAATTGCATATATTAAAATGTTTCATCACATGATAACTGCTATGTATATGATAAGGAGAAAACTTAGGGCAATTATATCTTATATTCATTATGCCAAATTATCCAATAACACTGGGTGTATATCCTATTTTTTTAATGGATTTATAGTTAGAAAATAACACAAATTCCCATATGTAATTGGAGAACTTGAAATAATGTGTATAAGGATAAAGTGACTTTGCTTTGGTGTGTTGTAGTGAATAATAAATAAGGATAACATTTGAAAGTTGTTAAATTTTAAGAAAAATTTTATGCGATCTAATATTTTTCTTAATCTATATGAAACATATTAGAAGTGATTTATAAATAATAAGAAGATATATAATAATCTCACCACTAATTCCATAATAAATCAAATATCATACATATCTTTATTTTATTCAACATATGTCAAACTCATAACTATACAACATGCAGTACACCTAAACATATGCGTTATGAACCTTCCTTATATCATCACCAATCCATATTCCGCTGATTGGAGTTATAAGCTAACACAAAGTTCAACAGTAACTAATCCATGTAACTGGAGTGTACCAAGCTCATTAGTACTTAATATGTTCCTGGCCAAAGGTGCAGAGTTCAAGTTCAGACTATGGCTTCCCTACTTAAAATTAAAGCTACAGACATGTTACATATTCCATAGCTACAATGATGTTCCATAGCTACAATGTAGTCCTGGACATAGGAAAACACTCTAGAAAGAGCCATAATAGGAAAACACTCTAGAAGGAGCCATAACAAGTGCCATCAACTATGCATCGAGTGATGACATTACCACATGGTGTAAGAAATCCTCATACTATTTTCTCCTTCTAACCTTGGCCCACAAAAAATGAAAATGACATGATGGGTATATCCACTAACTAACCAATATAATATCTTTAAAAGCCAAGTAAAATAAATCATATTTTAATTTATAACATAAATCACCATATATGTATTCATTTTCATCTAGAAAAGAGCTACACATCAATTACATAATGCTTATCAGGTTATAAGGCGACAAGCATTCTTGAAAAGATGGAACCAAAATTTCTTAGTATTTGATCATACACAATTAAGGTTGATTCCCTATAATTAAAAATAATTTAAAATTTTTAATAATAATTAATATTTCTAATAAATTAACTTATAGTATCACTTCACATATGTAACATAATTCAATCCCTATAATAATGAATTTGAAATATCACTCTCATAGGTATTCTAGAGTGACTTCAATATAATCTAAAGACTTAAGATATATACCCATTAGAATTTCACACTATACGTATGCACACTTACTAATTACAATAAGCCATCATTTTTTTGTTGTGTGATTTAAGCTCTATTTTAGAATTAAAGAAAATTTAATATAAAGTATTTTTTTCAAGTATGAAAGGTTAAGTAATACGATATATTGAAAGAAAAGATTGCACGTGGATTGATTGAAGACCGTGAGGAAGGAAAGCCAAAATTAATTCAATGTCTCATGAAACAGGCGAAAGAGCGAGAGTAGCATCGAAATGTTGCTATAGAGAAAGCTTACTAAAGAAAGAAAAGATGACGACCACCTCTATAAAGACAAATTCGTCATGGCAAAATGGTGGTTAGGATTGATCATATATCACATAGCAAAATAAATGATAGAGAAAACGGAAGGTAGATTGATAAGACAATGCAACAAAGTAATAAATGGAGAAGGTTGAAGATATAAGGTGACATTTGTGACAAGACATAAGAATGAAAGGAGATGAAAATAGGATTACTTATTATGGCTAATCTTGACATCAGCTTTGAGCAGTGACAATATGTGTGGGTCTAGCGTTTGGACTCCACAACAAAAAAACTATTTATTTTTTAAAATAGTTAGATTAATAATGTATTATTTATCTTTATATATCAAATCTTTAAATCACTATTTTCTTGGTGTCATTTATTATTATATTATTTCCTAAAAATAATTTTTATTATATTTTTTTATAAAATTTTTCGTAAGTTATTTCATACAATTAATATATATCCTATGCCATAATTTAACACACAAAATCATAAAAATTTAGGATGATATTATGTTTAGGAAAGTGAATTTTCAAGGGAACAATTTGGAAGAGCAAAAAGGAAAGATTTTGAGCTCAAGACAAAGTTAAGGTGTCAAGGTAACAAAAGCTACTATCCTCACACTAAACGTTGTATTGATGATTGTTTGTGATTTGTGCTTTTTTGTATGACAAGTTTGTGATGTTTGAATTTGTTATGATATGTTTTTAACATGTTTTGGCCATATCCAAAGTGTTAGAAAATTTAGAATATCACATGTTCATACATATGAAATCAAGTTATGAATGATTGTTATACATTTTGGTGAATGTGTTAGTGTTTTTGCTATTGGGATTTCTTTAAAATCTCATTCTTCCAAAATAATCATTTTAGGTTCAAACTCAAGTAAAGGCAAAGGCAAGCTGAGGGAAGAGTAAAGGAAGCCATATGTGCTTAAGGGTGTAATGTTACTTAATGTTGGTTTTATGTATATATCTTAAGTGTTTTGGAACTTATGTATCATTGAACCTCTTCTTGGTGAATATGTGTATGTATGTGGATGATTTTGTGTAAATGAACTGGTTTGAACAAGAAAATGGTGTGATAAATAAGCAAGCATGCTTTGATAAAATTAAAAACAAAAAAATTTAAATGGGCTAACACTCATGATAAATCCTCAACTTTATGCTACAGGGAAAGTTGGTAAATAAAGTCCAATAAATCTGAAATTTTTCAGATAAATAGTTCATATGGTAAAATTTAAAACAAGATCAAGATCACTGAATTTGGACATCTATACAGAAAGGTATGGTCTTCCAAAGTTAAAATAAAAACAAGGAAAATTGAAAAATACCATATGAACAATGCATCTTTTTACAATAAATTGTATTAATTGGGTAGGTTTTGGGACAAGTGAGTCTTTTTCCCTATATAGAATTGTATGAGCTTCATTTAGAGACTTAAACCACTTAATTTCGATTTTTCTAGAATTAGTTATGAATTTTCAAAGTTGACCAAAAATCTGAAACTACCAAATGAACAGTAACTTAGCTCAAGTTTTAAACTTTCACTTGGTTAGTTTAATTCTAAGCATTTGATGGCCATAAAGTAATTCATAATCGGTCTTTAATATATAGTAAAGCACGCTAAGGAAGGTGTTACATGTAAAGTTTTTTTTTAAAAAAATTATAATAAAAAAGGGTGACTAAAAAAAATAATATATATATATATATATATATATATAAAAAGTCAGAAATTGGGGAAAGTTAGGTGGATTTTAGGTGGTTACTTTGAAAAGAATTTTTTTAAAAAAAATAAATAAGAGAGGTTACTGTGGGGGGTATTATAAATACCCCCACACCCCCTCACACACTTATCACACACAACACACAATCTCAGAGGAGAGGAGGGAGCGTCTGGCGAGAGAGAGGGAGAGTGGAAGAGAGGGAGAGGTATCTGAAAAGGAGATTTTTCAGTCTAAGCTTCTACTACTGGAATTATTTAGGTAAGTAAAATGTTTTATTTTTATAAAACTTCCTTCATGAAAGTTGTTCTAAATATTTTTCTCTTTCTAATGGTATCAATATTATATTTATTTGAGAATATTTTCAGAATTTTATTTTTGTACAGTTTAAGTTTTAATTGTAGAAGACTATGAAATTGTATATCTATTTTTATAACTATGATATGTGATATTAAATTTATTTTTATATACCTGTGATATTTATTACGAATTTTGTTATAATATATGATTTTTGATATTTATTGTTTTGAATAAATAGTAATGATTAAATTGTTAAAATAATATTTAGCAAATTTATTACTATTGCTATTTCATGGTTTAATACTTATAAATATATATATAGTTGGGTATATATATTTGTTAAAAATATATATAGATATATATAAATATAAAGGTATAGATATATGAGTTTTTGGAATAAGTAATAAATTTGTTTAAATAAATTATTTAAAAATATATATATAAAGTATTTAAATAAATTATTTAAATAAAAAGTATTTATAGATATAAATTTCTATGAGTGCATTTATTTATTAAAATTCGTTTAAATAATTTATTGAAAATATTAAATATATTTTTGATATTCTAATTAAATTATTTTGATTAATAAATTAAGGATTTATAATCTAAAAACTATTATATGTTTAAGATCATAAAATTTAAATTAGAATTTTGATATAAATATTATCAATAATATTAAATAGATGAAATAATATTTTCAAGTAATTTGAGTAACAATTTTACCACCCAAAAATTAGTGGTAAACTAATGTGTAATATTATTTAAATTTTGTAAACCGTTTATAGGGTCTTGGTGTTGGACGAGGATTTTACCCGTGGTAGTATTTTATTACTTGACGAGAGGTAACCACTTTCCTCTCTTTGTGCATGCTTGTAACATGTTTGTGAGTGATTTTAGACAATTATGAAAAATGTTATTGATGTTGATTTGCATAAATAAAAATTATGTTGTTAGTGAAATTGTCTCGTGGGATTTATTTTTAAAAGGTAATTTATTTATGGCATTATTTTATATTTGCCTTGAGAATTTGTAAAATTGCTCATAATGCATGACAAATATATTATGATACAAGAGGGAGTGGTGGATGTTGTTTTTGATGGGAGGTTCTTTCAGAGGAAATAAGGGGGTGATTTTATTGTACAAAAAGAGGAAATAAGGTGGTAGTACCAGATGTACACTGGTTAGTCCTTTTGGCCCATTTATGTTTAACAGGGCAATGACACCCCGCTATTTTGTAAAGGGGGAACCCATGGTCTGTTTCTTGTGCTCTGTGGATTTTGGCCGGTCCACATCACTTGATCGGAGAGCTCAAAATGTGTACTACCAGTTGCATGGGATAGTACTGGCCCATGGGTTCAGTCAGAGGAAATAAGGCTGGGGAGGAATAAGGAATATCAGATAAAAGAATCTTATGCATTGAATTTTATGCAATTATATGACGAGATAAGCATGAGATTATGATGTCATAATTGATAAATATTTATGTTGAATAAGTGGCATCATGATATATTTTTTTTATTATTATAAAATGATTATCCCACTTGACACCTCATGGGCACTTACTTGTATGCCAAATGAGATGGAACTGTTGGTTACGGAGACGTATGTCTCACTCTGTGGTTTAACATTTTTCAGGGAATAGCACTGGTGCTGGTACGTCGGGGAGAAATATAGAGGCTTAGATATCTTGATATATCTCTGAAAAGCCTCTTTGTTTATTTATGTGCTGATTGATGTATATTGCCATCTATAGGGCTCATTATGCAAAACTCTGATTTAAATTTTTCATCATTTTAATTTTGAAAATACTATATCGTGGACCCACAAACTATTTATTAATATATATTGTTATCTGTTGGGTTTGAAAAGAAAGAATTTACATAGTCATGGTATTTTCCACCGATTTGATTTGTTAAATGTGAATCAATCATGACTAATATTATATTTTAGTCACTATTTGAGATAAAGAAAGAGGACGTTACAATTTTGGTATCAGAACTTAGGTTAGAGAGAAGTAATGGAACAAAGCCCTTTAATTCTGTGATCTGTGATGCATTGCATATAGTGGCAATATACTCTTTCACACATATTCTCCCCTTTGTTTGTATTTGTGTTGCCTTGAGTGTATTTTTCATGTGCATGATGGGTTTCATCCTTAGGTGTGGAGAATGGTGAACACACGAAGGACTGATTCTGCCATCAATCCTCGTATTGATGCTCCTGAGCCACAAATGACTCAGGAGAACGAGGCTCTTTTGAATCGATTTAGAGATACGATAATGACTGCTGTTGAAGCTAGATTTCAGCAGTTTGAGGAAGGTTTTCGAAAGATAAGAGAAGATAAACCTCGTGGTCCTGAGGAACATAAGGCACCGGAATCTAGTGCAAAGAAATCAGTTAGGCAGGAGTCTAGTAACTCGACTAAGCGTGATGGTTTTGGAAAAAATGCGGATGGTGAGGGTGCATCATCACCCAGTCCAGAAGATTTATCAATCAGTAAGGTTTGGAAGGACGTCCACCGACATAATCCTGAACAATTCCATGGTGAATTGGAGACAGCTAAGGCGGAAGCGTGGATTGAGAGTCTAGAGACAATCTTCCGAGCTGTGGTATGTAACGAATATCAGAAAGCTTGAGTAGCCATTATTCTGTTAAGGGATCGCGTTCAGAGATGGTGGCAGAGCACAGGTGGTTTGGATGACTCTTTGACTACTTGGAGTGAATTTAAGACCAAGTTTTTGGATCATTATTTTCCTCCAGCGTTAAGGCAAGAAAAGGAGACTGCATTCTTTGCACTGCAACAAGAGGATATGCATGAGGATGAATTCATTGCAACTTTCATTGACTTGTCCAGATACGTGACATATCTACAGTATAAGGATGACCCGGAATGGAAGTCTTGGTAGCTGATCATTAAGGCTAGACCAGAGTTAAGGCCTTTCGTACGATTAGAGCCATTCAAAAGCTTTGAGGATGTTTGTACTCAGCTATGGGTGGTGGCACGTATGAAGCGTGAAATTGATGGTGTAGAGCCAAGGAATAGCCAGGGCAAGTTTTTGCCATTTACTAAACCTGTAGGAGGCATATCTAAGCTGTCAGGGGCTAGTTCAGGAAGAGTTAGGAGCTTTAATAGGAATAAACAGAGCCAGAGTCAGGGCCGCAGCCAGAGCTACAAGGCTGGGTCTAGACAGAGTTTTGTACAAAGGAGACAAGGACAGAGAAGCCAGGCAGGAGGAAGTCAGATGTCTCACCGTGAGTTAGCTATGTCGGCCCCAAGTGTTAATGGCCCATGTCAAAAGTGTGGGAGGACTCATGCTGGACAATGTTGGGAATGTTATAGATGCCATAAGTTTGGACACACTGCGCGTTATTGTCCAGAAGCACAACAACAACAGAGCAACGTGAATAGCCGTCCCACAGTTCCGGGTAGAGTCTTTGCGATAACCCATGAAGAGGCCGGAACATCTCATAATGTTATCAAAGGTATTGTTTCTCTTCAAGGTCATGATATTATTGCCTTGTTTGACTCAGGAGCTACACATTCATTTATATTATTTTCTTGGAAACATTTATTATATTACTAAGGTCATGATATGGACATTACAAGTTCTTAGTTATGAAATTTTTAAATCATTATTTTCTTGGAAACATTTATTATATTATTTCCTAAAAATATTTTTTATTATTATTTTATAATACTTCTTATAATTTATTTCATACAATTAATATATATATATATATATATCCTAGGCCATTATTTAACTCCAAATCATAAAACTTTAGGATGTTACAAAAAGAGGCATCATTGAGAACTTATTACATTTAAAAGTAGAGTTAGCAAGTTTTATTTTTTAACGAAATGAAATATTTTTAGGAGTCACATAGAGATTACTATTTCTTATTTTAAATATAAGAAATGTATAATGAGTTTACTTTAATCCTAATATAAAATATTGACCCGCTTTGTCTTTCTAATTTATAATGTTCTCTTTAAACTATTTTTTTAATTGCATATATTACGATGTTTGATTACATGATAATTCCAAAGTATATGATAACGAGAAAACTTAGGTCAATTATTTTTTATATCAATTATGTCAATTTTTTTCAATCACACTGGATTTGTATCTTATCTTTTTAAGTGGCTTTATAATTAAAAATAACACGCGTTCCCATATGTAAGAGGATAACTTAAAATAATGTGTATAAGTATCTTGACTAAAGTATGATGATAAGTTTGGGAAAGCGGTGGAGAAGTATTTTTGCCATTTATGAGGTAAATGTGTGAATAAGATTATCTAGTTTTACGGAAAAACATTAGTGAACTTATTTTTGGAGTGTTCAGAAGCTTTGCCAAACACCCCATATATGATTAATAAGATTATTTTAAATAATTCAATACTCATTTATTACAAATAAATAAATAACTTTCTTAGGGTCTTGAAATTAATTATCAATCTCTTATTTTAAAAATCACTTCTCCTCTAATCAGATTTATGTATCAGAGATATGGTTTTATTTGATTCTATTAATAAGTTATTTCATCAAATTTTTTATTTGTGTGTCCAATTTTACCATTAATTTATTATATATTAACTTTGTTTGATGTGTTGTAATGAATAATAAATAAAAATAAAATTTAAAAAATTGTTGAATTTTAATATAGATTTAATACGGTCTAATATTTTTTTTAAATGTATATGAAATCGTATTAGAAATTATTTAAAACTAAAATAAAAGGGCTTATAATAATAACATATTAAAAGAATAGCCACTCCTCCACATGTTCATCGCTGGCTCTGTCATGGTCGGCAATACTTACGTCCAGGAGGACCATTCCGTGAGAAGCAGCTACTGAGTACTGACGCACAATCCGTGAGAAGTAATTAATAAATTAAAGGAAGAATTATTCTCAGGTTTCAAGTAAAAAAACAATTTATAAAATGGTTTCAAACATTAACATTAAATAAAAAATGATTTAAAGATTCACAAAATTACCATAAGATTTTAAAAATAACTGTTGAGATTGTAAATGAAGACTAAACAAGTTATTTTAACTTGAATTAACCTGAGGTAATTCCCTCTAGATTAAATATGAAGGATGGAAAGAGAGAGCGACGAGATTATGTGAGAGGGAGTGAGAAGGGTCAGAGATGTAGGAGAGAGTTAGGTGGCAAAGACAGCTCACTCACATCTCTGTTTTTTTGCGCGCTCAATCTCCACCCCACTCTCTCTCTCTCTCTATTTTTTTAATATATTATATGTTTGAGATAGTGATTTTACATAAATCAAAATAAATATGTGAGATATTTTTTATTTCAGTTTGTATGTAACATAATTTGAGAATAATTCCCATACAAGCACAATATTAACTCCCTTTATTTAATCGCTCTATTTTCTTTCATTCTTTTAAAAACGCGCCAGTAGTAACCCGTACAACACTTACTAATACCTCTAATGAGACTATTTACATGAACTTGCATTTTTTTAACCATTCAAGAGTCTTCCAAGTGCTATTGGATTTGAAACTAATATTGTCAGCATGATGACAATAAGGTTAAAGTCATCCAAACAAGTGGATTTCTCAGATTCAAACTTCTATTCTCTTACATATGTGAGATGGCTTATCATGTTAACGAAACAACTTCTTGTTAGAAACGCATTATACCGGATTGGTTAACATTTTAGAGAGAAAAAAATAAAGTGTCACATTCAATATGAAGATGCTGTTGGCAAAAATAAACAAAAAGAAGAGGAAGATTACAAGTACAAATAGAGGTGGTAATAGATTGGATTTGCAGTACCCGCCTAACAATAGCGGGTTAGGGTTGGCACTTTGTCAACATGTTAGGGAGGCAGGCTCTTTCAGGCCTCAACCCTCATGTTTGCGGGTTAGCCCGTTTTTTAATTTTAAAAATAATATTTTATATATTTTTTATCTTTTTCCATCTCAATATTTGTTTACATACTATAATAAATAATACCTAATATATTTAAAATAGTATAAAATATTTTATTTTTTTCATATCAACTTTCTATAATACTATATTTAAAATTATAACATAATAAAACATTAATATTTATATTTTTTTAAAACTTCAAAAATTGTTATCATTAAAAATTTATTAATGTGAAAAGAATCATGTAACTATTTAATTATGGAAAAATTAGGTAAAAAAGGGGAAAAGGATGTTTATTTTTTAAAAAAATTAATTTTTTCTGCAGAACGTTGACTGTCAGGTTTCAACAAGACGCTTTCACATAGTAGCACAGCGAATAAGTTCTTATGGTCACTGTCAGGTTTCACCAAATACTTTTTTGCATTAGGAAATATATAGCAATAAAATTTGGCAACCATTAATATGGTAAGATTCTTATTTGGGGCTGATTCAGTTATTGAACTTCATTTGTTATACTTTCTGTAGAAACATCACTACTCATAGAAATATGTTGTACCTTTGGCGTCCTATCTCAGGGTAAGACGCCTAAAGTCTTATTTTAGGTATCCTATCCTGATATAGGAAGTCTAAAGTCACACTTCTAGCGCCCTATCTTGATATGGAGATTATTTCAGTAGTTATTTTTGCACATTGATCAATGAATTGAAGTTATAAGTGTGTTGACTTCTGGAAGAGCTAATGCTTAATTTCTTATGGAGTATGTAGTTCTTAGAAAAGACACATACTATCTGGCTGATCATCCAGGCTAGGGCTGCCCTGCATTCCCAACTTTACGCAAAGACACGTGCACTAGAATTATCAATAAAAAAAAGTGATTTTTAATTCATCTTAAATTTGGATAAAAGTCAAATCTTGTGATATAATTTATATTTGGATTAACATTTATAAAAGAAACAAAAAGTGGGACTCAACGTCTAACTTGTTCTCTCCATTTTTCATAGCCCAAATCAAAATCAACAAATTTTGCTTCAATTTTACCATGGATTTATATGCAAAAACTAAATTAACCTATGGCCAATACAAACACATTAAAAAAAAATTCCTTAGAACCACGTATTAATCCCCCCTCCTTTGTTTTGTGAGGGCACAATTGTAATTCCCCATCATTCTGGGGATCACGTGTGTGTCTATATATATAGACACGCACATACACACACATTTGAGCTCTTTCATCATTATAGAAAGAGAATTAAATAGGCAAAAAGAAAGATGTTGCCATACAAGACGGTTGAAGAAGCAGAAGCAGCAATAGGGAGAGGGCTGAGTTTTGCGGAGAGAGTTTGGTTGAAATACTCAGCCAACAAATCGGACTTCCTTCTTCACAGCCATAACATCGTGTTGTTATGCTTCTTTTACTCTCTGGCTTCTCTTCCTTACGTCTTCATAGAGCTCAGCA
>JANTPZ010042222.1:0-11117 GCA_025593235.1 Vachellia pachyceras | reverse complement strand
TCCTACTTTTTCCTTCTTCTCCTTCCTCTTTCCTACTTTTTTCCTTCTTTGTCTTTCATCTTTCCTACCTTTTCTTTCTCTTTCCTCTTTCATACCTTTTCTTTCTTCTCTTTCATCTTTCCTACTTTTCATTCTTTCTCTTTCTTCTTTCCTACCTACTTTTTTCCTCGGAAGCTGTAAAAGCTAATAACTTCCCAAACATAAATCACTTTTCAAAACATAGGTTTTGACTCGAAATCTGTAAAAGCTATTTTTCAAAATATATTCTCCAAAACCTAGGTTTTACCTCGGAATCTGTAAAAGCTATTCTAAAAATGAGATCCAAACAAGGCCATGAGAGTCACATCCACATGGGAAGCATCAGCCACCTTCACAACCCAACGTTCAGGACATGGTCGACTTTCATAGAGCAAAGATATGTCACCAGCCATATGATCAGTAGCCCCAGAATCCACTACCCATCGATTAGAAACACATCTTGCAGAAGAACAAGCAACTGAGATCATACCTGACTTGGTTGCAATGAGACCAGTAGCAGTGCTTACTTTAGGGGACTTCTCATAATTGTTGAGAAGTTTGTGGATTTGGTCCTTTAATTGATCCAAATCAGATTTGGGCACTTCTTCCTCGCAACCAGTAGCATAACTACAAGCCTCCTTCTTCTCCTTTTGTTTGTCTTTAGGACGGCCATGGAGCTTCCAGCACTTGTCACGGTTTGGCCCTTTTTATTGCTGTGATCACAATGAAGGTTGCTCCTTCCTTCTCCCCGAGCTACCATCGCAGTAGACTCACTTGCAGGTGGTGACGAAAAAATGCTTACTTTCTTATAACATTCTTCACGGTGAACAATGGAGCAGACTTCACGAATAGAAGGGATGTGAGGGGTGATTAGAATCTGACTTCTGACCACTTCAAATTCAGCATTCAAGCCGATGAGGAATTTGTAGATTCTATCTGTTTCGATCCATCGCCTAAAGCTTTGGGCATCGGTAGTACTTGTCCAAGCGATTGTATCATATAGATCAAGTTGTTGCCAAAGTTGAGTCAAGGCGTTGTAATATAGTGTTACAGCTAACGCACCTTGCCAGAGGTCATGAAGCTTGCCTTTTATTTCAAAGAGAAGAGCTGTGTTGGAAGCGGAGGAGTATAGGTCATGAGCTGCATCCCATATCTCATGGGTAGTTTCATACAGCATAAAATTCTGACCTATATCTAAAGTCATCGAGTTTATCAGCCAAGACATCACTTGACTGTTTTCTGCTCTCCATTTGGTTTAATGGGCTGCGGATGAATTAGGTGGAGCAGCTTTTCCTGGGACATAGTCTTCCCGCCCACAACCACGTAGAAACATGAGGAACGAGAGATACCATTGGAGATAATTTTCGCCATCAAGTTTGTGAGAAGTGATTACAGATGCCAAATCAGGGGTCTGAGTTGGTGAACGAACATCAAGAGATAGGGAATAAGAAGGAGCAACATCATCAGTTGACGATGTATAAGCTTGAAACTTACCAAATTGTATTTCTGAGGCCATGGCAACAACCTGGCTCTGATACCATGAAATCTTGAATTGCTTATCAATAATTATTCATCACTTTTGATTTGATTTACTTAAGAGCATATCTAAGCACATAAATAGAGCAAATTTGAGTTACCTTACTACCTAGAATTTAGGAATATCTAGAATCTAGGAATATCTAATTTAAATTATAGAATCTAGAATCTAGGAATATCTAATTTGAATCAGATTAAATAGAGCAAATTTGAGTTACCTAACTACCTAGAATTTAGGAATATCTAGAATCTAGGAATATCTAATTTAAATTAGAATCTAGAATCTAGGAATATCTAATTTGAATCAGATTATAATCTGATTCAAATATCCTAATATTAAGCAAAAATATTACATAATAAAATAATAAAAAATCTAAATACAATCAGATCCTAACTAATAATCATTAAGTTGAGTGCATCCCAGTTGTATGTCATCCAACACATATAATGAAAGGTGGAAAGCTAATCCAAATTTTCGATGGGGAAGAAGTGATAATAGGCAAATTCAAGAAGGGTTACAAGGAGAATCCTCTAGAGCCATGTCTGCCCCACAACAACCACTGTTCAAGGATGATGAACTATTTTCTCAAATTATCAAAGGTATTAAAGTAATGATTGAGCACATATCTAAATCCAAAGCTAAATTTGAAGTTAGATTTGCAACTTTAGAGAACAGGACAGAGCAATGAGAAATTAGAACTTCTCATTTGACTTCTTACGTAACTAAATTGTCAAATGGAATGAGTGAACGACAAGCCAAGGCTAATGGTTCAATGCTTTCCAACACAGTGATAAATCCTAAATCTTTGAATGCAATTACATTAAGAAATTGTAAGGAAATCGGTGTTAAGCAGGTGCATTTCAAAGATGATGAGGATGAAGAACCAGTTAATGAAGAGATTGAAGCTGAGATTCCTCCTTCTATAACCACTCAAGAGACCTCCATTCAATCAACAAGTGCTAAAGGCCAAAAGAACGAAGAAGCTGAACAAGGAAGCCAACATGAGCATTATGGAACTGTCATCAATAAAGGTAAGGAGGTAAATCTTAAAAACCTTCCTTTCCTTCATTCTTATCTTCAAAGTATGAAAAAAAAAACTAGTGAAAAGTATGATAATGACATATATGAATTGTTTGTCAAAATTGAAGTTAATATACCTTTGCTTGAATTTGTCAAACAACCTAAGTATGCCAAAATTCTAAGGGACCTATGTGAATATAAGAGTAGATTTAAATCAAATGAGATGGTCAAATTGCCTTCCAATGTAAATGCCTTGTTATTGGAAAGTGAAATTAAAATCTAAGAACTGCCTTAATTGCTTAAGGACTCGTATTGACTTCATCATCACCATCGGACAAATGCACTTAGCCGCTTATGGTTGGAGCATATTGAGTGAGTGGCAGAACTGAATGGCGGAATATATGAATGATGGGATGAACGAATAGTGACGTGCGTAGTCAGAAGAATGCTCCTCGCGGCTGCTCTCAAATTGTGCGAATGGGGTCGTTTAAATGAATTGGATGATATATGCGTGAACCACAATTAATTACCCAAGTCGTTATTACGAAGCTGCACGTTCTGGAAAAATGATAAAATTAATATAATATATGGAAAAATGAAATAAAATAACATAAATTAAATGGATTTATGAGTTTGGTCCTTGATTTGATGAATCCCTAAGATAATGCATCATTTGATAGATTTGCTATTTTAAACTTAGAATATTAGATTTTCTAATTTAAACTCAAAATCATAAATTTATTAATTTGAACTTATAATCTTTTAAAATTTTATTGATAATTCTCCAAATATATCAAAATATATATCAAATATAAAAATTAGAGAGTGATATATCTCTATTTTATATGCAATAAGTGTACCTAATTTGATCATTTACTACCTTATTTGGGCTTAAAATGTGTTAATTAGATGTTAATTTTATTAAGGAATGATTATATGAATTAATTGCTAATCTAAATTTTTTTCTATCATTCTTTAAAATTCCTTTAATGCTTATCATCTTAATTACACAATATTACATTACATTTGGATTTATGTGCAGGATATTTTGAAATAAAAAAACTCAAGGGACTAAGCTTCATTTTGGGCCACGTTATTATTGGATCATCCAATACAAAAGGCCACCTAGGAGAGCATTTAATGATTCCTTAAAAGGCTTCATTTTCAATCCATTACCACATACGCAAGCTACCACCTCCAGGAGCATCATCCATTATTGGGCCACACCATTTTATTTATTCACACACCCAAGAAAAACCCTCTTTCATTCATCCACTCGGTCTCCCATTCATTTGGCATTTTTTTAGCCGCCCCCTAATCCTCCATTCATAAAAAAAAGGTGGACATACAATCCATTCAGGCACTTGCCATGCACACACACCTCCTGATTCACAATTCTCGATTCCCCTAATCCATTCCAGCCGCCAACGCACAGACCTCCATACTCACCCATCTATTCATTCATTCCTCCCACAAGCCGCCACAAGGGATTGATTATTTTCCTTCATTCAGCGGGGTTTACGCAGCCATTCACACACCAGCATCACCTCAACTCACCTCGTCTCTATCCATCGTTGCTGCTTCGCCCATTCATCCATCTCACAGTTGCATATCCAGCTTCATCTATCGCCGTCCAGACCTCATCCTCGCAGTTTCCTTCACAAAGTTCCAGATTTCAGAGCAACCATGAGTAGTTAAATTTGTTGTCCAACGGTGATGATGATACTAACCGGAGTCCTTGAGTAATTAGGGGAGTTCTCTCAATTTTAATTTCACTTTCTAATCTCTATAAATGTAAATTGTAATTCTAGGTTGCTATAAGTTATGATTTATGTGTATGGAAGAGGATTATGATCGGTTGATATAATCTAGATTGTGATACTTGTGTTAGATTGTAATTTGGATTGTGATTGGACTCTAGCACTCTTGTTATTTAATCGCTTTCCTTTATTCTCTTGAAATCAATTGATTTGCTAGGTTTCTAGGAATTAATTGGAGGTAAAGAGGATCTTTTATAAATTTAACACAAGCTAAGTACTAAGATATTCCTAATTGATTAATTGAGTCTAGGTTTAGATTATTTTAAAAAGTTGGGAATATTGATTATTAAGGGTCCTTACTAGTCCTTGTGCTTAGTTAAAAGGAGAACTCAATATTAAAATTGGACAAGGAAGGTTAGTAGATTCAATCACCTATGACATTCATTTTATAGAATTTAAATTCATTCACTTAGTTTAATCAGATGATAAAAAAATATTTGATACTTCTTGGTTAATTTGTTATTTGCGTTTGATTATTAGTAATTCAATATAGGTTCCACGTAGAGATAGACCTAGGTTAGTGCCATTATATTGCATTCTAGCTTAGTTTTATTTGATAGCCCCACGACAAGGCTTATCAAATTGGCGCCGTTGCAGGGGAGCCTTGAGCTACTAGGTAATTGAGTGTCAATTATCAAAATGACCGGGGTATTTTTTTGTTTTGTTTTTTTTTGTTTTGCTTTTCCATTTTAGACTTAGAAAAAAAACTTGAATAAAATTTTAAAATTATTGTTTTCTTTGGGCACCTTACCGTTTACTGTTGCTGTTCTGTGTGTGCATGACCAGATCTAAAGAACAAGAAATTGTTCCATTGGATAAGGAAATGGATAACACACTTAGAGCACTAAGAAAAGAAAAGAGAGGTGAAGGTACCAGCACTTCCAATGTAAGTGCTTTGTTCAAACCTCAACTACCTGTTAAGTGTCAAGATCTGGGTAGTTTCAATATTCTTTGCACTATTGGGAAGCATACTATTCAGAAGGCATTACTTAACTTAGGGGCAGCAATAAATGTGATGCCAAAATTAGTCTATGAGTCCCTAGGTACCACTATTCTCAAGCCCACTAGTTTTATTTTGCAATTGACGGATCAAACTGTTAGATATCCACATGGGGTGCTTGAGGATGTATTAGTGAAGGTTAAAGATTTGATCATTCTTGCAGACTTCTATGTTTTAGACATGTCGAAAGATACTTTGAGTGAAGGGGGATTAATTTTGGGTAGACCTTTTACGAGGACTGCAAGAACTGATATCAAAATGCATGAGGGTTCCATTACTATGTCTGTTGGTGATAATTTTGTGCATTTCAACATATATGAAACAACCACATGAAGACTACTCTTTGCTTGATGTTCATTTTATTGATGAATTGCATGATAATACTTTTGTTGAGCATGAATTAGCTTCTCATAAGCAATTGAGTCATGTTGATGCACGAATTGTTACTGCTATCTCTTCTCACCCATATTCTTCTATTTCCCCCTCACATGGTAGTGACGTGAAGTGCTCTAATGCTAGTTCGTTGGGTTACACTCTTTCCACTCCATGTGCTGTTTTGCCTAATGATGCTATGCTTGTTGAGTCTTCCACTAACCCAAATACGTTTGAGAAAGGTGTTGTTTGTAACAATATTGCAGGATCTAGTGGAGCTACTAAGACTCATGCAAGGAGGCCTTTAAATATTTTTCAAGCCTTAAGGCATGTTTCTAAACCAGTGAAGGTGGTATGCCAACTCCATACTAATTCACCAGCTAACCAAGAGAAGCCTTTGAGTTTCAAGAATGGCTTTGAAAGCTCGTCACTACTACCGCTTCATGCTGTATCCATTGATCTAAATAAACTCACTTATAAGGAGCTTCAAGCACAAAAGAAAAGAACACATTTGAAGTTGGTGACTATGTGATGGCTTATGTGCCCCACTACTCTACGCTTCATGAGGATTTTAAAGAGACATGGATTGGCCCCCTTGAGGTAGTCGAGAAGCGTAATAAGAGGGCTTACAAACTGAAGGATGGTTATGGTGGACATTTCCACACTTGAGCCAATTGCCTCCGCCTCTACCATGAGAGCTACAAGCCTCCATGATAAGATTGTATCCCTCCTTTCTCTTGTTCTTATTGTTTTGGATTGATTTGCATGATTATATACTCAAGAACAAGTGTGGGGGAGGGTGCCACCAGTAGAAAAGATAGCTATGTTATGTCTAGTGTGTATTGTTTTTGTTTGTATTGTGTGTTTTAGGATCTAGTTGTGACTCTATCTTCCCATTGATCTCTTATTACCGTTTCAAGCTTCATTGTTTACTATGAATGTGGGCTTACATTGAGGACAATGTAGGAGATAAGTGTGGGGGGTGAGTTATTGTTGTGTGAAAAAACTCTTTTTTTTACTGATTTGGTTAGTAAAATTCACATTTTGAGCCTTGAAAGGTATATTTTGTTATGAATTAACATATGTTTAGTATCTCAATTACAATTTGGTTAATTGTGACTTAGAACTTGTTGAAAGGAAATATGAATGAGATATGCATTAAGTTCGAAGATTGATGCTTTGATTAAGATTGATGAATGCAATTAGGAAACACAAGCCTTGATGGAAGGATTTTGGGCCTATTTGTTCATTTCACATGTGAGATACATCCATCTATTTCATTATCTCTAGAACTTGTCTTGGTTCTTGCTTGAGATTGCACTTGTATTGGCATGATATATATAATTTAGGCATTTATTTCATTAGTCAAATAAACCAAAAAGCCAACCCCAACATGATTTTCCTTTGTTCAAACCCTTTGAGCCCATCATTTTCATTTCATAAACCATTGTCTCATTACATTCTATGCTCAAGTGCATTATGTTACTTCTCAAGGCAAGACTTGATTGCATCATTGGAGATTTGTATACATTCTTAAATTTGTTTATGCAATGCTAAAAAAAAAAGAAAAAAAGAAAGAAAGAAGAAAAAGAAAAAAAACCAAAAAGAAAAAAAGAGAGAGAAAAGAATAGAATAAGGCAAATAAAAAAATGGTGATGTAAAAAAAAGAATGAAAGGTCCATATGCATTGCATTTTATTATCTAGTCAGGCATGCAAGTGTTTGATGATGCTATTGCATACTTGCTTCATCATTTTTGCATGTACTTGATTATATGTTTCCACTTGTCTCTATCCATCTAATTATTTACCTACCATCTCATCTATTGACCTCTCCAATATTAAAACATAATAAAAGACCTGTTGATCTATTTTTTGCCATTGCTACTAGCGGTGGAGAGCTTAGAACCATTACAAGCATATGGTAGAGTTTAGTTGGATGGATGATTGAGTGAAAAATACCCCATTGAGAGAATTGAGTGCAAACACTTAACCTTGTGTAAGGAATTCTTAATTGCATTCATTTTTCTTAATCTTTGCATCAATACTTGGTTCTTTTAGCATGTGGCATGAGCATTAATTGAATATAAGTGATAAGTCATGATTATTAATTGTGGTTCTTGATGCTTGCATTTGCTTATTCATTTTTATTTTTAGCTCTTGACTTGATATAGTTTTCCCAGGAGTGCATAGGCTAAGTGTGGGTGAATTTGATATATCTCTATTTTATATGTAATAAGTGTACCTAATATTGATCATTTAGTACTTTATTTGGGCTTAAAATGTGTTAATTAGAGGTTAATTTTATTAAGGAATGATTATATGAATTAATTGCTAATCTAAGATTTTTTTTCTATCATTCCTTAAAATTCCCTTAATGCTTATCATCTTAATTACACAATATTACATTACATTTGGATTAATGTGCAGGATATTTTGAAATAAAAAAAAACTCAAGGGACTAAGCTTCATTTTGGGCCACGTTATTATTGGATCATCCAATACAAAAGGCCACCTAGGAGAGCATTTAATGATTCCTTAAAAGGCTTCATTTTCAATCCATTAGCACATACGCAAGCTGGCACCTCCAGGTACATATACTGTGAATGTCACAGCTCCAAGAGGAGTAAAAGTTGATGTTGTTCCAACAACTTTGACCTTTGAGAGCACAAAACAAAAGAAGAGCTATATGGTTATTTTGCAAGCAAAACGTTCAGCCAAAACTTCTGGGCATTCATTTGGAGACTTGACTTGGAGTGATGGCAAGCACAAAGTGAGAAGTCCTATAGTAGTGTAATATCCCAAATTTCGTAAACGGAAATAAAGGTCAAACTGATGAATTACGAAATGATTTAAGGCCCCATAGATAAGAAAAATAGAAAGAAAAATGCCTATAGACAAGAAAGGATGATCGACTAAGTCCCTAGTTTTGAGGATTTTAAGTTGAAAGAACTAAAGGGCAAAATGGTCATTTGGCCTAATAATAAGGTTAAAATGGTCATTTTGAATAAAAAGGCCTAAGGCATAAAATGTAATCAAATAATAAGGACATTTTGGTAATAGGGTCAAAAGTCAACTCAAAAGTCAAAGTCAACTTAAAAAGTCAAAGTTGACCAAAAATGTTAAAGGCAACCAAGGGTAAGGTTGGAATTAAGAAAGAGTAGAAAAAGTGATGGCATTTTGGTAATTAAGAAAGAAATAAGAAGGTAGTGGCATTTTTGTAAATAAGTGGAAAGTAAAGTAGTGGCATTTTCATAATTAAAGGATTTCAGAATTAAGCACGACTGAGAACTAATTATTTGAGTTAGTAGGAGTTCTCAAATGTCAGAGACTCGAACTGAGAAAAGTTTAGTTGGGTCATAAAGTAATTAATAAAATTATTACCCAGTATCCGGTGTGGGCAGTTTCAAAGTACAGAGAACAACAGTGCCCGAAAACCTCGAAAAAGTATTTTCTTAGAAAATTAATTATGGAAAATCGGGGAAGAATTTTGAGGAACGGAAAAGGGCTGGAGTATCAGGGAAAAATATAGAATTTTTCCATGCCCTTAAGTCAAATCGGCCGTCGGAAGCCCGTTTTACGGTGTTGCACGCAAATCAAGGAATCCGGATGAGTTACGAGGAAAACCCGGAGATGCTATGGGCTAGGACATGGCGCCACCTAAGCAAGGAGGCCTAGGGAATGACACCACATTAGAGAGAAAGTCTCCGGAAAAGTAAAAAGACAATTACCCGTTAAAGGGTACTTTACGGAAATGCGTGCCACCGGATCAAGTACTGGACATGATGGATCTAGTCAGCCCAACTAATGCCCCGTTTGGTATGTGGAATTGGTTTTGATGGAATTGGAAGTGGAATTGGAAGTGGAACTGGAAGTGTAATTGAGATTAAAAATTTGTTTGGTAGGATGGAAGTAGTGGGATATTATTTTAACTTAATATTTGTATTTATAATATGAAAAGACTAATATGCCCTCACACAAAAAAGAATTCCCCTCCCCACAGCAGCATCTCTGACCACCACAACAGCAACATCTCCAACACCAGCTTGTCACCATCGTGGGCTCCGTTCGTCGTCGGTCGCCAGGTCGCGCTCGTCACCGGTCGCCAGATCGCGCTCGTCGCCTGGTCGCATTTCCCAGAGGTCGCGTTCGCCAGAGATCTCCGGTCGCCAGGTCCGTTCGTCGCGTCCGTCGCCAGTTTCCAAGCCTTCAGTTCCGTCGCAAGGCTCGCGTCCATCAATCCCATTCTCCTGAAAAGTCCCGGCCATCGCTCTCGAGAATTCATCGTCTCCTTCGAACAGATCGCTTGCCTCCGTCGCTCACCTCCATCGCTCGCCTCCGTCGCCGGGGAAGAAGGAGACCACCCACCTTCGTTGCCCACTTTGTCGCCGTCGCCAGCTAGCCGTCTCCCACTTCATCATGCCGTCGCCGAGCTGAGAGTCAGCGAATGGAGAGATGCATGAGGGTATAATGGTCTGTGTGTTTTCATTTCCATGGAATTCTTCTCAGTTCCACAGATGTTGCTAGGAACTCAAATGGGTTCCATGGAACCCATTTTCACTTCCATGGAAGTGGGTTCCCATGCACCAAACAACACAATTTTTGAGTTCCAACCTCAATTCCAATTCCATGCCTCCATTTCCAGCATACCAAACGATCATAAGTCATTAATGTGGTAGTTGAGAGTAATTATGACACCTTTTTCACTCACCACATGGGCTTGACAAGTGGCAAGATCTCAATCTTCAAGAGGAAAACTTAGTCATTAAGTTTAAATCCTAACCATCCATTATTTTGTGAGGATTTTTAAAACACCATTTCCTCTCTCCTTTTCCTCATTGGGCCGTCCATTTCCTCCCTCCAAGCTGCAAAACTCACGCCATTTTTGAGCTCTCAAGAGAAGGAAGAAGAGCTCTCAAGGACAACAAGGTAAATCACCTAAGCAACCACCTCTTTACATTTTCCTACTCCTTGCAACTTCTACTACCTCTTTAATGGTTGATTTCCTTGATCAAAGCCCTCTTTTTGAAGATGAAAAGTTAGGGTTTCAAGGTATGAAAATGCAAAAGAGAAGGCTTTTGAAGTAGTAAAAGATTACAAGTCCATTCTTGAGTAGAAAAAGCTAGTTTGTTGGATGTTGTTGGTTGTTTTGGTTGTTGTGGAAATTTTTGGAAAACCCTAAGAGTTGGGGGAGGTGCTGTCCATTTGAAATCTTGTAGGGGAAAGAGGTGTTTGAGTCATATGATGCTTGAATCATGTTTTGGAAGCAAGAATAGATGACTATGTGGAAAGAAAAGTTGAAAAATCCAAACCCTCCCTTTTGTTCTGTTTTTTCGAAAATTTGAAAGAAAT
>JANTPZ010042219.1:0-10902 GCA_025593235.1 Vachellia pachyceras | reverse complement strand
TGGCTTTGGTTCGGTAGAGGTATTGATGTTTAGGGTTTAAATTTTGAACTTTATGATATTGTAATGTATTTTTATGATTTAGGACTTTAGACTTATGACAAAAAATTTCATTATATTATTTTTTAAAAAATTAAAAAATAGAAAAAAAAATATGGGCCGGCCCGCCCAACCCACCAACCCACCGGTTATGGGTTGGGTTTGGTAAATTATGACCCATATTAAAATGGGTATTTTGAGCCCGGACCACCGGGCTCAAAACCATGACGGGCCGGCCCGAACCCACCGGGCCGCCCATATTACCGGCTCTAAACATTGGAGTCTTGGACAATCCTCAATATCCAATCTTTTGAGGGAAGACGCTTGACAAAGAGCATTGTAGTCCAACATTCTAAGATTGGAACATTTTAAGATGTAAAGATCTTTAAGAGAAGTTGGGAGCAGCCCTGGTTCAGGTAGACGTACACTCCACTTCATCAACTGAAATGACCAATGAACGTAGAGAACCATGACTATGCAAACCCCATTTCCTTTAACATGCAAACAGTTTCAAGCATTGGATGATCCAAAGACGTTTCAGCTTCGATGGCAGACCCCCCTCTAATAATGAAATGAATTTCGGACACTCCTCAATTCTCAACTGTGTTGAGATTCATCGTTGTTGTTTTCATTCCATTGGAAGCTTAATTCTTCAAGGTGCTTTTTTTCTTTCAAGTTGGCTTTTAGTGCATCCATCCCATCAACCACATTCTGTAACTCATAAATTGAAAGTTCCCTCTGAAGATTGAGTTCGCCTAGTTGGTTGATGTTCAACTCAATGCATTCGTTTTGAACCATAATTGAAGGCCCGAGTCAATGTTCTAGTTCAACTCAATGTTCAACTCAATGTTCTAGTTGGTTGTTTTGAATCAATGATAATAATTAAAAAACTAGAAAAATAAAGGCCCGAGTCACATGTGAATAAAAAATTTAAGAAATTAATCGTTTTGAACCATAATTGAAAGACTAAAAAATTAATTTTTCCTTTCAAAATTTGATTATACATAATAATTTTTCATGTAAGGGAAATGATAATGCATGTAGTGGAAGACTCATGATTAGGAAATGAAAATGCATGTAGTGTTGTTCCTCAACAAATTTTTGTCCATACTGTACAGTCATGGCGTAAACTTAATCTCGAGTCACCATCCCAAATAGGATGGCCTAAATTTTCAACTATCCATATATGTATTTATGTCTCTCTTGCCATTAATTACGCACTTCTACCTTTTAAAAAGGATTCAAACTCACAATGGTACACTTCAAAAAAGCCTTAGTTAAGGAAAGTGTTCCATATCAATTGGACTGTAAAGCATGTGTATGGCTCACTTTTTATTTCATTAATTCATTTAAATGAAAGTGTATAAAAATATTAAATGTGAGATTAACATAAATAAATTTATGTATATGATTTGCATAATAGTGTGAGCTCTAACGTATAAAAATAGCTCATTTCCAAGATTCTACAAAACACTTGCAATATTACCTCTAATCATTAATATAAGATCTAGTTTATAAGTTAGACAAATTATAACTTATACAGTTTACAAGTGCATATTGTATTACCAAGTCGTATGATCAATCCTAACGCATGGGACTGCTTTTTAAGCATTGAAGCCATGAGGAATACTCAAGAATCAATTCTTTGAGAGAGAACGATTGGCTGAAGACCTTCATAACCACACATTGTGATGAAGTCCCAGAAACAAGAGCAAGACAAGGTTCTTGGAAGGAAGGCAGAGATCTTGCTGAAAACATTGATAGTTTTACCAATGATTCGCGTCACTGGAATGCCACTGTTTTTGGCAACATTGGTAAGAAAAAGCAAAGGCTCAGAAATCAACTCAATCGGATCCAACAAAGGCTTGAGAGCTACCCATCCTCTCCAGACCTTGTGGAGCTTGAAGGTGATTTGATTCTGGATTATGAAAATGTTTGCTTGCAGGAGGAGGTTATGTGGATGCAGAAATCTTGTAGCGAGTGGATTAGAGATGGTGATAGGAACACCATGTTTTACCATACTAAAGCCTTGATTAGACGGAGACAGAGTAGAATCCTTTTGCTTAAAGATGATTGGGGCATATGGGTGGCTGACCAGTTGAGGCTTGAAAACATGGTTATTGCTTACTTTCAAAATCTCTACTCTTTAGAGGCTGGTTGTAGTTCTCCTTTTAGGTACTCTAAACTTTTTTCCTCAAATTCCTCATGCTTTGTATACTAATCTTGACTGCCCAATCACTAAGGAGTAAACTAGAAGGGCGATGTTTGATATGCACCCTCTCAAGTCTCCAGGTATTGATGGCCTTCATGCTATGTTTTTTCAAACCCAATGGGACATTGTGGGTGATTGTGTTTTTGCAGAAGTTAAGCGGGTGTTTGATGGAGGCCTCTTGGACCAGCGATTCAATCGAACTCTGATTGCCTTGATCCCAAAAGTTAATCATCCGCAGGTGCTTAAGGAATTCAAACCAATAAGCATCTGCACTACGATCTACAAACTCATAACCAAGATCATAGCCAATAGACTCAAGCTGGTGATGCCTCTCTTAACCCTTCCTCAACAGGTCAGTTTCATTAAAGGAAGAAGTATTACCGATAACATAATTATTAGCCAGGAAGTAATTCATTCTATGAGAAGAAAGAGCGGGAAGCAAGGTTGGATGGTGACTAAAATTGATCTTGAGAAGGCGTTTGACAGGCTTAATTGGGATTTCATTGCTAGTACTCTTGCGGATGCTAATCTCCCTGCAAATCTCCCAAGGATCATTATGCAGTGCATCACTACCTCCTCCATGCAAGTCCTTTGGAATGGTCATCCAACTAAGGCCTTTCAACCTCAGCGTGGAATCAGACAAGGAGACCCACTTTCTCCCTATATTTTTGTTCTCTGCATGGAAAGACTTTCGCAAGCTATTTGTCAGGAGGTCCAGAAAGGGTTCTGGAAGGCAATTCAGCTTAAACAAGGAGGCCCTTTTCTCTCTCATTTGTTTTTTGCTGATGACCTTCTCTTTTTCAACTTAGTGAATGATAATCAAGTGCTTTTAATGCAGAACCTTCTTGATGAGTTTTGTCAGGCCTCGGGACTTAGGGATAATACATCTAAAACCAGGACTTTCTTTTCTAGAAATGTCGCTATTCATTTGGTTAATGGTGTATGTTCCACTTTGGGATTCCAAAAAACTGATAACCTAGGTAATTACCTAGGTGTGCCACTTTTTCATAAGAGAGTGTCAAAGGATACATACCGTTACCTAGAGGAGAAAGTCTAGCAAAAGTTGCAAGTTTGGGAAACTCGATCCCTATCCCTGGCAGGAAGAATCACTCTGGCCCATTCTGTGCTTTCTTCCCTTGCATATTATCCCATGCAAACTGCGCGACTTCCTCATGCCACCTGCTCCAAGATTCAGAGTATCATTAAACAGTTTATTTGGGGCTCCACTGAACAGCGTAAAGGAATTCACCTCGTTAAATGGGCTACTATGTGTCAGCCAAAGGAGAGTGGTGGTTGTGGATTAAAAGACCTTGCTACTCAAAACTCGGCCTTTTTGATGAAGCTTGCCCACGCCGTTCGGACACAACCTCATTCTTTTTGGGTACAAGTTCTTAGATCCAAGTATAGTTGGGAGGATAAATGGCCCCATTTGATCCGCAACTGCAACGTTTCCTACCTTTGGAGGAATCTTTCGACTGTGTGGGAGGATCTTGAGCTTGGCTATGTTTGGAAAATTGGTGATGGGAACACTGCCAAATTTTGGTCTGATTTCTGGATTGGTGACCTAGGGCCCCTATCGCAGCTTGCCTTCTGCCCCCTGCATGATGATGAACTCCAGCAACCTGTTAGTAGTTTCGTCACTCCTAGTGGGCAGTGGAAGTGGGAGGAATTCCAAGGAAAACTTCCTCAGGACATTATAAGGCTCTTTAAGGAGTTCAAACCCCCTAATGGTCAAGGACCCCCTGATAGCTTTGTTTGGCGCTGGGGTAAGCACTTCACTGTTAAATCTGCATATGAGTGTTTGGCGCAGGATAAGTGGGATAATGAGAGTAAGTATTGGAGCCTTGCGTGGAATTGGAAAGGGCCTCAAAGAGTTCGTACTTTCTTATGGCTGGTAATGCATGACAAACTTCTCACCAATAAGGAGAGAGTGCGTAGGCATATGACAGAAGAGGTTTCATGTGCAATCTGCGGAAGTGGCATTGAGGATATAGATCATGTGTTGCGGGGTTGCGTGTTGGCGAAAGATTGCTGGCCCTTATTGTTCCCTGCCAGCTCCTACCTACTTTTCTTGCTGAAAATTTCACAGGTTGGCTATACAGGAATCTTCAAACTAATGATAGCAATTCCAGATGGTGCTCCACCTTTGGCATTCTCTGCTGGCGACTCTGGGGAGCTAGAAACCTCCGTGTCTTTGCCAATGTTGATACTTTGGCCTTTCGTTTGGTTAATGAATCTCTTACCCTGATGGAACACTCCCACCAGGCTATGGGATTATGTCATTTTCTTCCTCCTGGCTAGGTTTTTTGGTTTTCTTTAATAGTGTGTTTTCCTCTCTTGCATTGAGATTTTTTCTTTGACCCTGTTGATGGGATGTATTATATCTGTTGATTAATATAGTTCTTATTTCATTCAAAAAAAAAAATTAAGGTTGAGACTTGAACTGTAATAAAAAAAGGTGGATCATTTTTCTGTTCTGTAGAAATATTAGTTAGACTTCACACAAAAAACTAATTTATCTAATTTTTTTAATATATCATAATTAACACTCTAACTCTTATATTATTATATTTAGAATCACGATGAGAGTTTGTCTTATGCCTTCCAGCAAGCAGAAATGCGTGGCTGATACGAATGCAAGTGAATGAAGGCTAATAATATCATGTGAATTGGTAGATGAATAATTGGCCGACCACCTTTTTGACTGAAGTGCAGCTCAACAAATTATATACGATTAATTAATATATTAAAAATAATTATCTCAAATCCAGTGGCCCAGTTATGTTTATCTCAATTTGTATACGATTAATTAATTAATTAATTAAAAATAAAGTGTATAAAATATTAAATGTGAGATTTATATAAATAAATTAACTAAAATTCATTTCATATCTCTCTCATTGTACAATATATTGTCTCCGTTTGTCAAAACTTCTCAGGAACCCAAAATCGCATTCAACAGTGTTTTTTCACAAAACGAGATAATCTCCTTCACATGTTTATTTCAATTTACGTAAAAACACTTCTCTACCGCTTTCCTAAACGAGCTTATTAACTAATTCATTCCGTTCTTTATCTCAATGACAGTGATCATTAAGCAAAGAAGAACCAAATGCCATTGCATTATTCATAGGTTACAGGTTTGTTGGAATCGTGAGTACAATAATGTGATAGTACGTTTTAACTTTTGGGCAATGCCTTTTGACTTGTGTATCTGACGCATTGATCTTGAGAATGGCCGACATCCTTTTGAATGGTAAATGAATTTTGGGGATCTCTCTTTTTGACTTAAGAGGGTCACTTTTCTTTTTCTACGCAGCTGCAATCCCTTTGCATAGAGACAAAAATCCCAAGGGAGTTGAAGCACATCACGAAAGGAGGACGAAGCCACCAAGAAGTTGCAGGAAAGAAGAAATTGGGGAAGAAGAAACAAAAAGAAAGGGAAATTTTCATGTTGATAGTAAAGAGGAGAAGAAATGATTCACAAATGGAATCTTTTTAGCATGGGGATTTTTTGCTAGGACTTTTTATTATTATAGGCTTATTTAAATTAGTGGTAAAAATATTTTTTTATACATAATTTATAGTCGATTATGTAAGTATATAAAACGAACTAATCCATCCCTCCACTCCCTTTAGGCCAAATGCGATCATCCAAGTGAAAAAACTTATCCTCTTCCTTGAGAACAAATGCAATTATGACAAGAAAAAAAAATCAGTTGTACATGACACACCCCATAATTATTGCGTCTGAAATTCCAAATGCCCTTTATTGCCCTTCCAAATTACATGTAAACCCTAAGATGTCTAAATTCACATAATTTTTATTAGGTCTCTTTATATTTAAAAAAATTAAAATCACAATTATCTTCAAACTTTAGAGTTTAGTCCTAATTATAAAATTCTATTGGAACAAAGTCATTTCCTAAATTTATTCACAGCTTTAATTTATAAATTTTATGGGCCAAAATTATTGCCAACTAAGTGCCCCATGGGATTATTTTATAATTTTTTTATAGATGAATCAATGATAATAATACAATAACTAATTAAAAGAATAAAGGGCTGGCCTGGGCGAATTAAAAATTTAAGAAATTAATCATATGAAAGACTAAAACTTGAATTTTCCTTCTAAAACTTGATTATACATTAGATTTTTTTCATCAAGGGGAAATGAAAATGCACGTAGTGGAAAATTCGTGATTAGGAAATAATAGAAAGGGCAATATTTTTTTGTTTAGAAAGTTAAAGAAATCTTCCAAAAATATTTATAGATCACCCACTAAAGTTTCATATCAGACTTTAGCTTATAACATTATGGGTTGTGAGCCAATTTTTTATTAATTAGATTAATTTCTTGATAAACGAGAGACAATTTGATACTCAATTTGCTATCTCAATGTGTACATTTGTCCCACATATCCCCATTTTTTTAATTAATTTCATGTCTCCCTGTAATCCTATATATATATATATCAATTTATTCATTTTATTATGTATATCTATGATTATTAGCCAAAGAAGAAGTAGAAGTGTACTTCATACCTGCCACCTAATCCCCTCCTTTCACAACTGCAAGTTTTGAATGCCAAGTTAAAAGTAATAGCTGAGAATCTGTGCTTATTTAATGTGTATATATATAGTGATAAATTACGTAAATAAGTTATGCATAATATAAATAATGATAAACTTAAATTTTCCTTTGAAAAAGTAGAGTCTTTTATATTCGTAGTTTGGAAAAAAAAACACATCTACTAATAAATATTAGACTTACCAATATTTGTCAAATTCAAATATATCTAAAATATTTCCTAATTGAAAAGGAAGAGTTGCTTACAATTAAACCCAACAATGATTTGATGGGACACAACAACACAACACTAAACATCAAGTGAAAATAATTTTTTTCCTAGGAAATTATAAAGGGTAATCACTATATAGATGTTATAGCGCACTTGAGCACTTGCAAACAAGCAAAGACTTGAGAAATTAAAAAATATGCAGGAAAGAAGAAATTGGGGAAGAAGAAACCAAAAAAAGGGAAAATTTCATGTTGATGTATAGTAAAGTGGAGAGGAAATGATGAACAAATGGAATCATTTTAGCATGGGGATTTTTTGCCAGGATTTTTTTTTATTATGAACTCATTTAAATTAGCAGTAAAAATTATTTTTTTATACATAATTTATAGTTCACGGTATAAATATATAGAAACAGATTTATCTGGAACTAATCCATCTCTCCACTCCCTTTAGGCCAAATGCGATCATCCAAGTAAAAAACTCATCCTCTTCCTTTAGAACAAATGTGATTATGCCAAGAAAAAAAAAATCAGTTGCACATGACAACCCTCCATAATCGAAATTCCGAATGCCCTTTATTGACCTTGCAAATTACATTTAAACCCTAAGATGCCTAAATTTAAATAATTTATATTAGGTCTCTATATTTAAAAAAATTAAAATCACAATTATCTTCAAACATTTAGAGTTTATTCCTAATTATAAAATTTTATATTAACAATGTCATTTCCTAAATTTATTCATAGCTTTAATTTTATAAATTTTAAGGGCCAAAATTACTGCCAACTAAGTGCCCCATGGGATTATTTTATAAGATTTTTATAGATGAATCAATGATCATAATACAAAAACTAAAAGAACAAAGGCCTGACTCATATTGGAATAAAATTTAATGTATCGAATCATAATTGAAAGATTAAAAAATTAATTTTTTTCTCTTAAAACTTGACTATACGTTAGCTTTTTTCATGTATGGGAAATGAAAATGCAAGTAGTGGAGTGGAAAACTCATGATTAGGAAATAATAAAAAGGGCATTAGTTTTTTTAGAAAGGTAAAGAAATGTTACGGATACACTTATAAATCGTCATAATGATGCCTCTTTCTTGTCAAGACTTTGAGGCAATGTTAAAAAGATAGTAGGTGTGTTTGAAAAAACGGTTTAGAAGTGCTTTTACTATTTACGAGATAATGTGTAAATAAGATTATTTCGTTTTACAAAAAAATATTATTGAACGTGTTTTTGGAGTGTTCAATCACTTTACCAAATATCCCAATGAGTACAAATAATACAAGTGCGCATGCATATATTGTGTGAGACCTTCATTACCCAACATTGTGATGAGGTCCCAAAAACAAGAGCAAGACAAGGTCCAAAAATTAAACAAGAGCCTTATGTTTGAGATAATAATAAGGTTGAGACTTGAACTGTAATAAAAAAAAGATGGAACATTTTTTCGTTTTGTACAAATATTAGTTAGACCTAAAAAACTAATTTATCTAACTTTTTTTAAAATAGTATAATTAACTATATAACTTAACCTTTATATTATTATATTTAGAATCATGATGAGAGTTTGTCTTTTCCCTTCCAGCAAGCAGAAATGCGTGGCTGATTACAATGCAAGTGAATCAAAATAGGAAAATTTACCTTCAAATCTTAAATAAAAAAATTAATAAACTAAATATTTTAAATATTAATAAAATTATCATAAGATCTCAGCATGAACTAATTTGATTGTCATTAATAACCCACCAACATTAATAATAATTGAACTAATTATTGTTGGCAACTAAGCTAAATTTTTCATGAAAATAGCCTGTGAATGGTGGATGAATAGTTTGCCGACAACCTTGTTCATGAAGTTGGATAACGACAAAAATCCCGAGAGAGCTAATAAAGCTAAACCTGCAAGGAAGAGGAAGCCACCGAGAAGTTGCAGGAAGCCCAACACAAAGAAAGAATATGCACAAACAGAGTGTATAACATATTAAATGTGAGATTTATATAAATAAATTAACTAAAATTCATTTCATGTCTCTCTCGTTATACAATATATATTAACTTATTCATTCCATTCTTTATCTCAGTGACGGTGATCATTAAGCAAAGAAGAACCAAATTTCATTTTGCTCTGTTAAGCTTTGAAAGTGAACTTTTAGTTTTTTATTATTAATGTTAGTTTAACAAAAAAATGTAGACTTAACAAATTTAAACTGACTCTGCAATGAAATCTAAACCATTAGTATGAAGTATATTTTAATATTATTTAATTGCAGAAATCCTCCTGTAAATTTAAGTCTGCGTTTTTTCATTATAAGCATTTGTATTAGGGTTAAGGTGCAAAGTTAAACTGACTCTACAATGAAATCTAAACCATTTGTATTAGGGTTAAGGTGCAAAATTATCGAAATTTTCTATTAAAAGCAATGTTGCTCGGAAGTTTTTTCATTATAAGCAATATTATATTTTCCTAACAATTTTAAAATAGAGAAATATTGCCCCATTCGGTCAAAAATTAACATTGATCATAAAAAATTAACGTTGATCATTAACATTTTTGATGATAAAAGACAACATTGTGGTGTTTTAAAACTTCCAAGTCAAATCTGCACCTTAATCATTTTCTATTAAATTAAACTAATGTTATTAATAATAAATTACTAAAAGTATACTTTTCATATTTGAAGAATCAAACTGAAACTTAAGTTAAACTTAAATGGCTAAAAATTTAGCCTAAATTTATTTTATTTTGCATGAATTTTATGGGGACATCTATTTTATCATGGGGGGCATGTAAATTGTTTTTTAAAGATTTTCATTGAATTCCTTGTATAAAATCATAGTTGCTTTTTTAAAGAATAGAATATCATTTACTTTAAATCGATATTTGCTTCAAAAAAAAAATTGTCAACTATTTTATTTGTCTTTTCTTATCGAGTATCAGAAATTAATTAATAAGATCCATCAAAACTAGTACACAAGTTAGGTGGGTATGTTCCAGGAGACACTTTATTCTAAAAAAATATAAGGGAAATTTATTGGGATGTCCCAAATAAAAAAATTATTTAATGAATGGTCCCAATTTTAAAAATATTTATCAAAAGGTCCCATTGACAATAATAAATTTCTCAAAATATAATAAAAATAATAAATTAAAAATGTGAACAAAGGTTTAAGACCCAACTCATTCACATAAATCGTATCTCTTTTCACTTCAAGAAATATAAATACTTGCACAGTCCTTATCCATTGTTCTTAGGTAAATGATTAGGCTGAATAACTAATAGCAGCCAAATAGAAACGTGGAGGGAAAAAAATTTGACGTGTTATGATGATAAGATGCATGTATTGGGTTGGGCTAGTAATTAAAAATCATGATTACATAATTCCCATTTTATGATAGTTAGCTAAAAAAACAGAGAGAAGAAAAGAGCATAATTAGTGAGCGCGTGTTTGGGTTGCCTGTTTGGGCTTGAAAATCCATTTTGCAAAATCCATTCTGTATATTTACGTTTGGGAACCCAGTTTCGAAAATCCATTCTCCCCCAACGGCACGTTCACGAGACGGAGCAGGCGAGCAGCGAGGCAGGAATCCTTCAATGCAGCCGTACGCATAAAGAAGGAAGCTGGTTTTGCTTTGAGGTCATTGACGCCATGAAAGCCGAACTCGAATGCTCTTGCCCCTCCACCGTCTCTTGCGCTGACATCCTCGCCCTCGCCACCCTTGAATCCGTCCTACAGGCCGGATGATCATCTGCAAGCATGGAAGCAGCCAATCAATAGATCCCCGTATCGCCGTTGTGCCCAGTTCAGCAACATCAACATTCACATAAGCAGCAGCGTCGTGTC
>JANTPZ010042218.1:0-10253 GCA_025593235.1 Vachellia pachyceras | reverse complement strand
TAGAAAGGCTGTGTTTTTGAGCATTTTGATGGTTCCATTGGCTTCAAAATGATGTTTTGTGTAGGGTAAAGCTAAGAGATGGATTTTAGAAGCTTAAAAGGCCATAAAAATCAAGTCTTGAACTTGTAGGACACTTAGAAAACCAAAAGGGGGTTTTTATGTGTTTTGCAAGTTTTGTTGCATTTTGATGATGGCATGTTTATGTGGATATTATGCCATGATTTTTAGGGGTTTAAGAGTTCCTAAGAGCATCTTGAAAAAGAACCAAGAACACTTTGGAAGTTGGATTAAAGGAAAGCTAGGATCTTGAGGTAGCAAAACCTACTAATCTCTTCTTTTGTTATGAAAATGAGTTGTGAATGTTACATGAACTTTCATGATGATTGAAGTGCATGATTTGTGTATGAAATGTGACTTTTTTGCTATGGCCATATGTATGCTAAAATGAAGTTTGATGTGTCACATGTTTATGTATTCATACATATGCCATAAAGTCATGTATGCACATTCACCTTGTTATGATTATGTGGTTTTGCTATTGGGATTCTCAAATCTCATCCCCCACCCACTAACTATGTAGGTACAAGCTCAAGTAAGGGTAAATAAAAGATCCTTGATGCATGAGGAGGTTGCCTTTGTTTACATGGTTTTGTGTTTATATTTAAGATGGTATACTCTCTTGATGTTTGTTGTGATTGTAACCCCTCAACATCCCCAAGAAGGAACCATATGAATGGGTAATGGTATATGCATGAAAATGGACTAAAACTAACAAGGAAGGATAAGGGGATAATCATGCATAGTAGAGGCAATTAATGAACCAAAAAGAGGTTTTGGCGAATTTTTAAGAAAATTGGTTTTCAAAGCTAAAGGGGTTCCAAAGGCTTTGAAAAATGAATATGTTTTAAGTGATAGTTAAAAATAGCAAACGAGCTCCAAATGGGTTGAAATTTTTAAGTTAGAAACTGCGCATCCTAAGCTTTAAAATAATATAAAGTTTGTGAAATTTGGATGTGTATTTTGAGAGATATGATTTTCCAAAGTTTAAGGTAAAAACTGGAAAACTGAAGTGAGGACAGTATGTGGTTTTTGAATAAATTGTATCAAATGGGTAAGAATTTGAACTAATGAGTATTTTTCCCCTCTAGTTCACTTAATAAAAAAAATTTAGAAATTGGAACCACTCAGTTTTGAGTTTTCTAGAATTAATTATGATTTTTCAAAGTTGGATCAGAAATCTGGAGAAAGGGTATGTGAACAGTAACCACGTTTTTCCATTTTTTGAAAAGTTTAAGTTCACATAGAAAGCCCAAATTGAGTTATCCAAAGCCCAAGAGTCATTTATAAGTGATTTATAATAAGAAAATAGAGAAAAATAGGAGATGTCACAAGTATAGTCTGCAAAATCATTTAATTTAATTTTAAGGGTCATTAAATAGAAAATATATAAATCGGAAAAAATGATTTTTCTAAGAAAGAGAAAAAAGAGAGAGGCGGGCTATCGCTTGGAGGCTGGCGTCTTTAGTTAGGCTCTACCGCCAACCACTCTTAAGGCCCTAAGTCAATATGAAAATCATAGAGGAAGACGTACGTGTGATGTAAATGGATGTTATTTTTGGTATATTGCTTTATGGAAAAGCATGGTTTGGCTTTGAAAGTGAAAACCACGGTTTTGTTAAAAAAATTAAGATTTGCAGTGATAGAATTATATTTCACTTCAAGCCTACAAACACTTGATACACACACAGGCAACAAGTCATAAATTATATTTCAATATTTGCACAAATCAACAAATCTTCATAGTTGTGAAATATAATTTAATTGAAATGCCTATTTTATGGATATGGCTCAAATTAATATTATTGAGAATAACATATCTAGGGTCAATGGAGAAGTCTATGTGGACAAATTGTTGTGGCGATTTATACTGTTGACACACGAATAAGTTTTCCACTTTTTGTAATTAAACGTGTGAGTTTGGTTCCTTATTAATTAATTAATTAATTAATTAATTAAGCTTATCCCGTATTTCTTATTTTCGTTTTCATATTGTATACCTGATAATTTGTGTTTTCGACTAACTAAGAGTTTGTGTTGAAATTGAAATTGTATATCTGCTGCTTATTTCACAAGCTTTGTGTATATGATCGTCTAATGTTTCAGCGCTTATATCAAATATATTTTTATCAATAAAATGAATAAGATACTAAATATATTTAATTTTACATTTTTCTAGCTAGATCAATATTTATACTTGTAGCTGCTTTGACATTAATTCTTCTTCTTTTTAATTCCGTTTATAAATATGTTTATCTTCATTAATGTACTATTGTAGGAGAGGTTTCTCTTGAAAAAAAATAAATTATAAGAACTAAATTATTATATCTATTTCCTATATATATGAACTTTAATTTGCTGCATAAAAATTTCTGACTTAAGCAAACACTTCAACATGAAACTCAAAGCAAGTTAGTCAAACAATTTCTAAAGCTATAATCAGTTTCATAAAAGAAGAAGAACAATAATATATTATATATAGAAGAAGCCAACACAAGAATGAATATATATATATATATAGCTTTGACCCGCCTATATGCATAAATATGGTTTGACCCACTAAATTAATTTTGTAAAAAAAGTGAGTTACAATTTTTCTGTGGATTTAATTAGTTAGCTGAGGGCGACGAAGTTGGAAGGTAGGATAAGTTAGCAGGTCCATTGAGACTTTGGGGAACAAAAACATCGTCGCCTCCCATTAGTCTAACCAAATGAAAGAACCACACACTTCATCAATTTTGTCATACTTAACTCTTGGTAATGATACTCCCCTAGTACATTTTAAAACATGTTATATATTTTATAGGGTTTATATGTAAATTTTTCTGAGAAGTTTTTTTTATCACGAACAATGTTACCTGAAAGTTCTTTTAAGTAATGTATCCCTGAAAATTTTAAAATGGAGTAATGAGCCCCCCTTATCCATTCTGTTCATGTTGGTTAATGAGGACATAGAGCGATGAGGTAATTATTAGTTAAGTTCGAGGAAATTAAGGTAAGGTAGAGAAGTTTCATGAAAGATAAGACGACATTTTTTGGAGAGGCAGCAAGAGATGGCAGAGGAACAAAAGGGCCTCTCTTGGATGTTTCCACAATAAAGCAAGCATGAAATCGACAGTATATATAATATTTATAATTTACTAATGAATGCAATAGACATGTTCACCAATAATTCTGGTGAAGGAGGATGGATGAAGCTATATTTAATTTATTTAAAGGGGGATTATTAAAAGGTGGTGGAAATTATTTAAAGGCAAAAATAATTGTGTTATGAGACATGGCATTGGCTCGATCTCATTGATAAACCGCAACTATTGTTTACAAAATTCCAAGCACGTTGTGTAGTGAGGAATATTAATTGACTTTATACGCGTGAGAACAATTAATTACGTATTTGACACTAAATGAATGTAATGAGATGGACGCGGAAACTGAATTTAATTAGAATTTGGAGAATAATTTTTCATAACGCACGTTGGATCTTGAATATGTAAAATTCTTAAACGTGCATGTTGAATAATAGTTGTAAAACGTGACCGAGTTGTCCTCGCCAAGTATTCATTCATCATTCATATAAGAAAATCGTTGGCGTCAAAACTTGTAGGAGAATGAATGATCCAAGTCATGTCAAAAGACTATGTCTTTAAGAGTTATTCCGCAGCAATAGGTAAAGATGAAGCTACACTCTTCAAGATTAAATGGATCCATCGTATGGTAATAGGGAGAACAAAACTAGTAGAAGAACAGAAGAACTCAATGAATAATAACGATAGCATGAGAGTAGAAAATTTCTGTGTGTTCGTCGAGTTCCAATAGATACTCCATTTATAGACATGTATCAAAGGAGGAAGAGGCACAAGTCACTCTAGAAAGTCTTGACCGAGCAGACACACTCACAAGGCTGATGTTATTGTTTGAAATGGTTAAATTTTGGAAAGAGGATGCTTGAATCTGAAACCTGAATAAAAGATAAGCTTTCGGGTAAGCCTCTTAAATTAATTAAAATAAAAATATTTTCGGTGAACCAAAATTATTTTTGTAAAAATGTACCCAATGCTCCTTTAACCCTAGTACCTGGGGGTCGCCAGATTTCAATTGAATTTTCCACTGGTGGCCCATTTCATATGCGCGTGAGCCCACCATTCTTGTTAACCCATGTTAGTAGCCCATGAAACAACTTGATATATATGGACTTGAGCTCTTATTCTCCTAAGAAATGTGGGACTTGTTTCCTTTGATACACCCACATAAAACATATTTATACAACAATTCCTCACATGTGTCAAAAGAAACATCCTTAGCTGAGTTACACACATGGATATAATGATTGGATCTGGTGGTCCTATGGACTTAAAACCTGACCTAGACTGATTATAATTAGTACATAGAGATGCTGGTGGTCCTATGGACTTAAAACCAATCATCTCTTGGGTATGTACAAAGGCATTAGGGTCTAGATTGTGCCCTCACATTTCCACTGTTAACTACGGTTTTGTGCATAGATAGCCATGTGCATGTCCTAGTGCATAATGAATACCCTAGAGATTTCATCATGATCTCATAGGAGCGACCCCACTCCACATTTGTAGAGGTGATTTCTTTAAGTGTACTTGTATTGAATACGTTGTATTGAATACAACATCCCTTAGGATTATTAAACCATTAAAAGCTTTTGGCTTAACCCTCCATATATTCATTTTAGCACTTTTCCACATCATAGGAAGGGACCAAACTAACAATCTACTTGTTCTTACCCATTGAACCTTCTTTATGAGATTACCAATCACAAAGATTAGGTTGTTAGCGCTGTCTTTTTCAAATTGACTTTACCCCATTCCCCTTAATATTTCAACAATTTGTTTTCTCCCCAGGGGCTTTGATGATGAATCCACTAGGTTCACATTTGATCTTATATAATCAATTGAGATAATCCCATATTTTAGTAGCTGCTTTATAATATTGTGTCTTGACCAAATGTGTATGTTCTTCCATTAAAGTTTTTGCTTTTACCCATAGCTATTGCAGACTGGTTATCACAATCCAAAGATACAAATGGTGTGGGCTTATAACCTAATGGGACATTTGCTAAAAAAATTTAACCACTCGACCTCAGGACCAGCCATTTCCATGGCGATAAACTTATAATCCCTTGAGGATTTAGCTAAGATAGTTTGCTTGGCTAATTTCAATGTGACTACACCACCACCAAGAAGTAAACACAAAACCACTAGTGGACTTTGTCTCTTCTGAATCTCATATCTAGTTAGCACCACTATAACCCTCTAACATAGTGACAAATCCACTATACAAAATACCATGGGTCATAATACCTCTTAGGTATCTCAATACCCTTATTAGAGTTTCCCAGTGCTTATTGCCTGGACAGTGAGTGTATCTGCTTGATCTACGTATAGCATATGTTATATCAGGCTTGGTGTAATTCATTAAATGCAACAGACTCCCCGATGATATGAGCATACTTAGATTGAGCAACGGATTTCCTTTATGCTCCTTTAATTGCGCACTTCAATCATAAGGAGTACTTAAAGGAGATTCATCAAACTATTCAAACTTTTTCAGCATTTTTGCAACATAATGTTCCTGAGAGATAAATATAACATTTTCATTCCTTATGATTTGAACACCTAAAATCACTTTTGTTTCACCCAAGTCTTTCATGTCAAAATTTAAAGCAAGATCACTCTTTATTTCAAGCATCATAGTCATATTTGTTCCAAAGATAAGCATATCATTCACATATAAACAAATAATCGAACAATCATTATAGAAAACTTCATATACACACACATTTCTACTTCAACAGTAGAAAAGCAACCATTCAATAGAACTTGATCTAGTTTTTCATGCCATTGTTTGGATGGTTGGTTTAAGTCATATAAAGATTTGACAAGTTTACAGACTTTGTTTTTCCCAGGAGTAATGCACCCCTCATGTTGTACCATGTAAATTCCCTCCTCTAATACACCATTTAAAATTGTTGTTTTAACATCCATTTGGTGAATATGAAGTTTATGAATTCATGCTAAAGTAATAAGGATTCTAACAGGAGTTACAGAAGAAAATGTATCAAAATAATCAATATTCTCCTTTTGGATATAACTTTTAGCCACAAATCTAGCTTTGTATTTATCTATGGATCCATCAGGAAAGTTTTTTTTTCTAAGCACCTATTTGCACCCAATAAGCTTTGCTCCTGGTGGTAAGCCTATCAAAACCCATGTTTTATTTTTATTCAGAGATTTTAGTTCTGATTTAATAGCTTTTTTCCAACATTCTACATCTGGAGAGGGTATAACCTCATCAATTTTTTTTGGATTCATCTTGAACTAAAACGGTGTAGAAATCATCCCAAAAGAAGTTTATTTTCTTTGTCTTTTACTTCTTCGTAAGCCTTCACCCAATAATTTCATTTGAATTTTGTCCAAAAGAGGAAGAAGGTTTTTCAATCCTTGTTGAAGCAATATGTTCAAAGAATTTTGCATCTTAGTTTCAATAATGGTGATTTGATCTAAAACACCTTTGCGAGACACCCCTACATTCTTAATATTTAAGATTTGGTTTGCAATTCTAATTTGGATTAATATGATTTGATCAAATCATATCTATATAATTAATTCAAATAATAAGCTAACGAATTTAATTTATCTTTATAAATTAAATACGAATATCATTGTTAGTTATTTAACTCATCAAATACATAATATTGTTATCATTTCAAATTTATATATAATTCAAATAAACCCTACAATTGAAGCTCATATTGGGTTGTTCTTGTGTGCGATCCTGTAGGCCCATATGAAGTTAGCAATGAGGTAAACTTGGTATTAGCCCACAAGTCGCAAGTGACCTTTAGCAAGATGTTGCAACTACCCAAATCACATAGGGATTGTTAACACAACACAACCTATTATGTAACCACATCACATCTTTTTGTCACATGATATCTCGGTTAAGGACGAGGCATGGATGACATCATCCTTCTATTCCTAACCGTTACTTTCTCAATCCCTGATTAGTCTAATTTCTCAAACTGACTTATCGAGGGGCCCATTAATATCTCAACTAATGTGAAGGATAAATCCAATCTTGATCACTCGCATTCCTCCACATGAAAGAACCCTAAGCTGAATCATAGCCTTTATCATCACCCAGTTAAAGGTGACTTTTGACTAAGTCAGAACTCAGCGACTCTCATGCAGGAATCCATGATGATCTTAGGTCAAATGGCGTGGTGATGTGATTACATATGAGATAAGCTAATGACTTGATCCTTACAGCTTTCTCATAGTGGGTCGGTCCAGCACCTTGTACTCTTACAAATTCCTATGATTTTGACTCGTATCTCTATACCTTATCAAAGTCATACTGGTCTTACTTTATCTTTACTCCCACATAGATAACCAACCAGGGACATTTAGGACAATCTTCATAATTTGCCTATGGATGCAATTATCATAATAAACATGCAAAAGCTCTGATAATTAAATGGAGAAAATATATTAAAAATAAATAATATTTGAGGTGCAATGATTGGCCACTAGGGCATAACTTCCAACAAATATATCCTTATCTAGCATGCTAAATATCATAAGACTCAATCAAATAAGTAAAAGAGGATGCATTATTATTCTCATCAACACTTAGTTCAAACAATCCCTTATTACAATAACCCTTCCCAATGAGAACATTATTTTGTGTTATGACAATCTTGTTAGATTCGAGTGACACTTTAACATAGCCTTTCCTAATATCGCCATATCAATTAAATTCTCTCTAGCTTTAGGAATGTATATGACATCACTCAATACCAAGGTCTTCTTAGATATGAATTTCAGCACCACTTTTCCTTATGAAGATATATGTGGTCTTCTCGTTCTTCAAAGGAGGCATACATGTCCTTATTAACATATATGTGATTGGTAGCCCTAGAGTCCTCCGCCATCTCTTCACATCAGATATGATAAGGACTCAAGAAACCACTGCAACAATGATTTCATTACCACTGCCTTCATCTTCTTCAACTAAGTTTACACTTGCTTTTGAAGGATTTTCATCTCTTGACCCTTTAGCCCTTTCTTGCATGATGCATCGTAATGACTTGGTTTGCCACAAACAAAAAACAACCCTTTTTCTTGAGATTAGCATCCTTACGTTTGTAATCAGATTTCCTATTCTTATTTTTCTTAAACTTGAGAATCGTACTTGCTTGATGTCAGGTTTAGTTTCTACTAAATTTACCTTAGCAATCATCTCTTTCTCTTTATCAGTTTGTATTTCCCTCTGGTTAGTATATCCAATGATGATATGGGTGATCAAATCTAACATAGACAACTACTCTTGTTTGTGCTTAATTGTTGTTTGTAATTACTCCATGATTCTGGCAATTTTTCAATCAGAACTCCAGTAACAAACTCATCTGGCATATTGATCCTTTCAGCCCTTAGTTCCTCCAACAATTTGTTGTACTCATTTATTTGTATTTTTATATCCTTGTCATATGTTATCTCCCACCCAAAGAAGTTTATTTCCAGTGATAAAATTTTGTTTACCAACATCCTTTACAGTTTATAAGTCCAAAAATTCTCAAATCTTGTTTGCCTCTTTATAAACACTATATATAGATATCGAATTGATCTTTTGATAAGGTATTGATTAAGGTGTGCCTTTGGTAATATCCGTATTTCTATAACTTGAATTAAAGGCTAGACCAGTAAATTATGTGATAATCTAAGGACCATAAATAAGGAAAAATATAGAGGAAAATGCCTAAAAGAAAGAAATATCATAATTGACTAAGTCCCTAGTCTTGAGAAGTCTAAGTGGAAATGACTAAGGGTAAAATGGTTATTTGGCCTACATGATAAGGGCAAAATGGTCATTTCGACTAAAGGATCTAGGGCTCAAAGTGTCATCAAATAATAAGGACATTTTGGTAATTTGGTCAAAAGTCAACTCAAAAAAAGTCAAGTTGACCAAAAAGTCAAAGTTGACTAAAAATGTCAAAAGTCAACCAAGGGTAAGGTTGGAATCAAGAAAAAGTAGGAAAAGTGATGGCATTTTGGAAATTATGGCAAAAGTAGAAAAGGTAATGGCATTTTTGTAAATAGGTGGTAAATAAAGGATTTCGGAGTTAAGGAGGACTGAGAAAGAATTATTTGAGGTAACAGAAGGCCTTAAATGCCGGAGACTCAAACTAAGAAAATTTTATTTGGGTTATAAAGTAATTAATAAAATTATTACCCGGTACCCGGTGCGGGCAGTTTCGCTGAACGGAGAACAACAGTGCCCGAAAAGCCCAAAAAAGTATTTTCTTAGAAAATTAATTACGAAAAATCCGGGAAGAATTTTGAGGAACGAAAAAGAGTTTGAGAATCGGGGAAAAATATAGAAATTTTCCATCTCCTTAAGTCAAATTGGCCGCCGGAAGCCCGTTTTACGGTGTTGCACGCAAATTGAGGAATCCTGATGAGTTACGAGGGAAACCTGGAGATGCTATGGACTAGGACATGATGCCACCCATGCAATGAGGTCTAGGGAATGGTGCCACACGAAAGATAAAGTTTCCAGAAAAGTAAAAAGGTAGTTACTCGCGTAAAGGGTACTTTACGGAAATGCGTGCCACCTATTTGGACCGGGCAAGGTCCCAGCCAGCAAAAGCTGACGCCTAGGGGTCTGAAAAGTTGCTTTTTTAGCTAGGAGGAGACAAGGTGATGTAGATAAATGTGGAACAAGTATTTTCCAACTTGGGCTCCAAGAATCAATTCCATCCACACAAGTTGCAAGAGGCCTTTCACTTAAGCAATTTTCTCTCTCTTTCCTCTCATAATTCACGCCACCCTCTCTCTCTCTCTCTTACCATCAGATTTTCTCCTCCTTTGCTCTAGAAATCACTCCCTCCTTAAGCAAGAAAGAAGAGTTTCAAGCTTCCATAACTCTAGGTAAAGGTTTCTAACAACCAAATCTTCCTCTTTTCTTGAGTCTTGTAACTTCCACTACCTTTCTCTTGAGTTGTTCCTTGAATGAGCCTCTCTTTTGGAAGAGGAAGGCTAGGATTTCAAGAGTTGAAAATGGAAATGAGAAGGTTTTTAAAGTGGTAAAGGGTTACAAGTTACTCTTTGAGTAGTATGAACTTTGTTGTTGGTTGTTGTTGGTTGGTTTGAGTTGTTTTAAAATTT
>JANTPZ010042217.1:0-15169 GCA_025593235.1 Vachellia pachyceras | reverse complement strand
TATTCCCACCTCCTTAATGGACGGTTGGGATTGAATTGATCCTACGGTTATGATTCGTTCTCTAGAATTCTCCTTACAAATATCTAGATATTTACATAGAAAAATCTAGTGACAAATATTAAAATAATGAGGCTAGAGTTGTGTGGACTTCTCTAGAATATCCTGGAATTCTCTAGCACTCTCAAGGTTGTTCGGGAGTCCTCTAGAGAGTTCTGGGTCATTCCAGAGCCTCAAAACCTCACGAACAATGAAGGATCGTGACATGCTCTCACGAAAAATGATGGACCGTGACACAATAATCATGTGCAAAACGCTCCTTGTGTTGTAAGGAGTAGATTGGTATGTATATTGTGATTGCTGGTGCTTGTTTGGTTGATTTGTAAGTTTTGGGAATGGAAAACCCTAAGGGAAGGTTCTGACCAAATTTCTAGTTGATGTAGAAGATTTGTATTCAAGTCAAATATTACATGAAAGGTAGCTTGGGAACAACAATATGTGATTGAATAAGTTGAAAGTTTGAAAAGTCATTTTTCTCTTATTTTGGGAATTTTCATCCAGATCTGTGATTGTGGAGAAGGAGCTGGATTTTGATGATTTTTATGCTTCCAATGACTTTAAAATTAGATTTTGTGTAGGGTAAAGGTGAGCACAAGTTTTGTGAAGCATTAGAAAACATTAAGACAAGTTAAAGTGTTCTAAGGCTTATAAAAGAGTAAGGGAAGTTATAGTGCGTTTTTATGGTTCTCTTGTCTTGATAATGGCTTGAGAATGATGATTATATTCTTGTATGATGTTTAGGAAGACAAAACATCAAAGAACTTGTTGGGAACATTCATCAAGAGAGGTTTAAATCTCAAGAAAAGCTGAAGAGACAAGGTAGCAAAACCTTCTAACCTTAACTAAGTTGCTTTGAAAATGTGTATGAATTTATGCATGACTTGTATTGAAAGTTTATGATGATTGAAAGTGTGAATATGTACTTTTATGTGCTATGGTCATATGCATTTAATTGTTACATGTTACACTTTTATGAATTCACACTTATATTGAAAGTTGTCATGCAATTTTATAAATTGTGTTGGAAAACTTTGCTATTGGGATTTCCAAAAATCTCATTATTCCCCCCAAGCAACCATGTAGGTGGAAGTTCAAGTAAGGGTAAGAGCAAAATGAATGGTGATTCATGAAGGCGTAATGTTGTGCTTTTATGTATTAAAACTATGTGTGATATTAAAAACTTATGTTTAAGTTTGTATGTGATTTGTAAATTAAACCTCTACATATGTGGTAGTCAAAGAGAGGTGAAAGCATGCTTTAAATATAGGCTAATGCATGTTTAATTATGAGAAAAATAAGAAAGCAAGCAAGCATGTCAAGAAGAAAGGAAATGAGAATGGCAAAATCCCATAAAAGTGATAGTAAGGTTGATCAAACCCCTAACGTTGGTATGACGTGAAACATGGCAAATGAGCTCCAAATGAAATGAAATTTTCCAAAAAAATAGTTGATGTTGCAAGATTTAAAATAATCCAAAGAACACTGGAATTAGAGTTTTGTACGAGGAATTATGATGTTCCATAGTTGGTGAAAAATCACAGAAAAACCTGGGAAAATGAAAAATTACCAAATGAACAATACAACTTTGTGTGATAAACTGATTCAATTGGGAAAGTTTCTGACCCAATGAGTATTTTTCCCTTGTAGAGGATCATGTAAGATTCAAATAGAAATTGGAACCATTCGATTTTGATTTTTCTAGAATTAGTTATGAATTTTCAAAGTTGGGACAAAATTCAATGAATAGTAACTTTTAAAAATCAAATTTTCAAATTTGATTTCTTTTAACTTTTTAAGCTATTCAAGGCTCAAGAATGGTTCTATAATGATATAAAATGAAGCTAAAGGGGTTAGTTAAGGTGTGTTACAACCAAAGCTAAAAGTCAACTTGTCAAAGTTGACTAAAATATAAAAAAAAATTTATAGAGGCCCAAAAGGTAAAGAAAAAGCCACTGATCAAAATGAGAGGCGACGATTTCTGCTAAATCGACCTAGATTGATGTCTAGAGAATTTCAAATGTCATTTAATTTTTGGCATTTTTATTAAATAGTTAGCCAAAAATAATTATTTGAAGTACTTAGAGGCCTTAAACATCTTATATCAAAGTAGGGAAAAATAGCTTGAAAGTTCGGGTATTTTATAAAATGGTTGCCCAGAATACACGAAAAGTGATTTCTCATATCAGAAGGAAAAGGCCTGGAGAAGCCTTGGAATTAGGGTTTTCTTTAAAAATTAATTAAAGACATTACGAGAAGAAACTTGAGAAAAGGAAAAGTGTGAGAATATTAGGATTAATAATAGTAATTTTTTTGTGTCCTCAGATTCAGTTACTTATCGATAAGTGCTTTATCGATGTTGCGATAGCGAAAAATTATTTTATGGGAACATAAATTCCTCAAAAGTAAGAGTGTCATAAAAGAGATTGGGGCACTTGTTAAGGTTATATTTGAAGACCAAAAAGAGGAATAAATGTGTCCAAACAAGTGATAGAATTTATCAAAATAGTTACTTTATCAGTGTAAGTTGTACTGGATCTTGGACACTTGTCACCAAAACAACTGTAGCACATGGAATCAGATTTTCTTCAATTTCCTTAACCTTTAAGTCATCCATAAATTTTGGCCTATGAGGGCTTAAAATGCGGCAAGTGTGGTGGAGGAATAAGAGCCCTTAGATCACATAATTTTTCAAGATTTAAACTCAACCGTCCACCTAATTTCTCTTGTGATTAAAGAGACATTTTGGCTTCATTCTTTGCACCTCAAGGCTGACTTTTTCAGCTGGAAATTGAGAGCAAATGGCATGAACTAAAGAGGAAGAAGAGGAAAAAGTTTCAAGAAACTCCAAGGCAAGTGGTTTTCCCAAGAAATCCTATACATATTCTTGATCCTTGAAGCTTCCTCTACCTTTCTATCTATTTAAATTTTTTATTTAAGATCCCTTTTGGTGGTTGGAATGTTAGGGTTCATAAGAGGAAAATGAGAAAGAGTGGGATTTAGAGAAAAAGATTGGTTTCAAATCACTCCTTGCATGATAAGGAGTTGATTGATGTATATATTGTGCTGATTTGATGTTTGTATGAAATTTTGGAATCATGAAACGCTAGGGGAGGTGCTGTCCAATTTTTCATTTGATGAGGAAGATGTATTCTTGGATTAAATAATGCATAAACAATGGATTAAGAGAGTGGTTATGCAAGTGGTTGAAGTTGGAAGTTGAATAACACAATTTTCCATTTTGTGTTCTATTTTGGCCAAACCTATATCATGGGGAATATTGTGTAGGGTGGAAGTGTGAAAATAATTTGGAAGAATTGGAATTGAAATTCCTAGTTTAAGGGTTTTAAGAACACTTGGATTATCAAGGGACTTTCATAGAGTTTTAAAGTGTTCTTGACTTGGAAATGGCTTAAGATTGATCACCATTGTATTGTGAATTGTGTAGGCAATTAATTTGTGCAAGGAACAATTTGGAAGGTTGAACAATAGGACTCTCAAATTTTAAGGAAAGTACAAACCAAGGTAGCAAAAATCCTCACTTAATATTAGTATTGTAATGAAATTTTTTTTTTGAATTGTGCATGATTTGATGTTGAATTTGTGATGTTAAATGTATGAATTTGTGACTTTGATTGCTACGGCCATATGCATGTCATTGATTTATTTGAACATTTCATGTTATTTTATTCATACGCACATTTGTGAAAAACTCATCATGCATCATTACACGTGTTAGTGTGTTTTGCTATTGAGATTTCCATGAAATCTTATTCCTAACCCTCCCTAATTGCAAGCTCAAGCAAAGGAAAAGGAAAGGTGAATGAAGAAGGAAGAAGGTTATGTTCATTGAGTTTTATGGTTTATGTTTATTAATGATGTTGGTATGTTGGAAAGGTTGTAACTTAAACCTCTTCATGTTTTGGCTATGTGAATTATAGTAATATGAATGTGGCATTATCATGTTGGTAAATGACATAAAAAGGGATGCTATCAAGTGGCAAAAAATGAACTAAGTTGCATGTATAAAAGGGTGCAACGCCCTTTCCAATCTCTTAACTTTGTGCAATGAGGAAAAATAGTAAATGAATTTTAATTGACTTGAAATTTTGTGTAAAAATATTTCATATGGTAAGGTTTAAAACAAACCAAAATTTGCTGGAATTGGCTTTTTGTACCGGAAGTTATGGTATGCCAAAGTTTAAAGAAAAATTTGGAAAAATGAAAAATAACCATATGGACAGTGTATCTTCCTGGTTTAAACAGTATCAATTGGACAATTTAGACAGAAAATGAATATTTTTCCTTTGTAGTAATTGTTGTAAGCTTCATTTAGAGATTTGAACTACTCATTTTCAATTTTTTTGGAATTAGTTATGAATTTTTAAAGTTGGGCAAAAAATTTGGAAAATGACCAAATGAATAGTAACACAAGAAGAATTTTGAAATTTAATTCTTTAGTCAATTCAAGCTAAGTAAAGCTTAAAAGTGGTTCAATATTGGTCTATTATAAAACCAATGAGATAAATTAAGGTGTGTTACATATACAACATACCTTAGAGTATAATTATTTACATACAATTGTTACACAACACAACCCCACATAATGTATAACTTCCCATTGCCTCCTTTAATCATTTGCTCTTCCTCAAGCATCCTTCATCTTGCTCTTAATATTACTTGAACTTTGGCCCTTAGGATGTTATTGTTCGTAAGAATAAGATTTCAAGAATCTCAATAGCAAAATTACTACCAATTACATCAACATACATGTTTGTCATACAATTTTTAACTAATAATGTATTTTATCAAATAGTCATGACATGAAAAGTAAGTGCGCATAATTATGACATGTCACATTTAAATACAAGTAACACATATTTAACATGCAAACATAGCAACATTCAATAAGAATAATCATGAACACTATTAATGAATATGATCATAATTATTGCTACTTCAACTCCTTAGCCTTTTCAATTGTTTGTGATTTGTTTCTTGCTCTTTGGAACTCCTCCTTTCCAATTTGAACTCCTACACAACATCATGATGCATTTAACATTAACCATATACCACAATCATTGCATTAAAATACTTAGAATTCTCTTAGAACTTCGCTTGCACTACTTAGAGTTTTTTATCCTTAACTTTGCCAAAATTGTTTTTAATGCTTCCAAAAATCTTTTTCTCACTTGTACCTACACAATTTTACCTTTTAAACTCAATGGAAGTAATAAAAATATCAAAATCAAACTCCTCCCCACTGATCTATAGCTGGATGGAATTCCTAATAATCAGGAAAAATGTGATTTTCAACTTCTAGCTTCACTTACATGCTTAAACACAATTCTAAACCATTTTCCCATGATTAAACCTCATAAAATCAGTCATTCTCATAAATAAACAGTAATAACCAGACCTGTATGAACAGTGATTTCATGCTAAAAATTCATATATTCATCCAAACAACATTCTACAACTATCAATAGGTTCCTAAGCATGCATAGAGTTGTTTTCGAACAACTTTTTTTTTTTATCTAAATCCCTCTATTTTTTTATTTTCTCTCTTCAAAATGATTTAGTTCCAGCAGCCATAATCCTTCATGAACCATAGAAAACACCTATAGGATTGAAGAGAAGAGGCTAGAGATCATGAATATGAAGGATTTTAAGTAAAAATCACACTTACCTTGAACTTGTATGGAATTTTCTTCACTTTCTCTTCATCTCCCTCTTGCACGACTTCTTCTCTCTTTTTCTCTATATTTTGATGACTTACAGGGTGCAAATGAACTCTTCAAGAGGCCTCTTGAATCCTTTAAAAATCTACACACTTGAATTGATCCAAGGGTTAAGATTTGATCTTGCAAACTTTATGTGATCCAATGGCTATTAACTTCCCAATACATTTGACACATTTTATGCACTTATTGGCTGACATTAATGGGCTGCACATGTGAATAAAAATCTGCCCACATGTGCCAAAACAAAATGGTGACATGTTTCCTTAACCCAGTATAACTTATACCAATAAAGTAACTTTATCCTGATAAATTCTACCACTTGTTTGGGACATTTATTTCTCTCTTTTCGATCTTCAATTATGACCATTACAAGTGGCACAAAACATTTATGACATGCCTTACTTTTGAAAATTTTATGCTTTCATAAAGTTACTTTACGTTATCACAATACCGGTAAAACAACTTGCCGATAATTAACTGGATCTGATGCCACTGAAAATTCCCAAAATTAATACTGATACTCTCATACCTTTTATTTTCTCAAATTGCTTTCCAGAATGTCTTTAATTAATTTTTAAAGAAAAACCTAATTCTAGGGCTTCCTGGGTCTTTTCCTTCCGATCTGAGAAATGGCTTTTCTCACATCCTCAGCAACAATTTTATAAAATACTAGACATTGCAAACTAATTTTCCTATTTTGAGATCAGATGTTTGAGACCTCCTGGTACATCAAATAATTGTTTTTGTCTAATTATTTAATAAAAATACCAAAAATTAAATGACTTTTAAAATTCTCTCAATAGAAATCTAGGTCAATTTAACTGAAACCGGGCCTTACATACTGATTAGTGACTTTTTCTCTATATTTTGGGTCTATATGAATTTTTCTGATATTTTTGGTCAAACTTTGACAAAGTTGACTTTTGACTTTGGTTGAATGACCAAAATGCCCTTATACTTTCCCTTATTCACCGTAATGCCTTTACCTCTTTAAACTTCCATTTTTGCCTTTATTTTTAATGACATTTGGGTCATTCCCATAAGGTTATCCATAATGTCATTTCTCTAGGCCAAGCACGATTAACTACGAGGTTCTAATGGAATTCGGTATCTTAGGGCCAAGCTAACTTTAATCTTTCCATTCCATTACCTTCCTCTTTTTCTGTACTATGTATCTTTAGACCTTAACTCAACCCATAAATACCGGTTTGGACTTTATTTCAAATTACAGTAAACATGGATATCACAAAATATATCTGCCATAGGAGGTTATATGTACTTCATTACCTTTAAAGATGATTTCAGTAGGTATGGTTATGTCTACCTAATGAAACATAAATATGAATCTTTTAAAATGTTCAAAGTATTCCAAAATGAAGTACAAAACCAACTTGGCAAGACAATTAAAACACTTTGATCTGATTGAGGAGATGTATGTTGATACCTTGTTTTGATGATAACAAAAAATAAATTATGGTACGAGTTGGAAACTGATTCGGTAATTTTGAAACTGTGCTGAATGTGTTAAAGGACTCTTGAAACTCGCGTCTCAAGTGTTTGCAAACTCAAGTTCTATAACTGTTTTTCAAAACTGGATATTGAAACTGCAAGTTTTAAAAAGAAGTTTTATGCTAAAGTTCAAAAAATTGAGTCCTAAATTTTCAAAACTGGAAGTTCTATAACGTGCAATAAGAACTGGAAGTCAAAACTTGAGGTTCTAGCTTCACGTTTTCCAATCATGTTATAGAACTCGAGTTCCAGGTTTTTAGAACTCGTGTTCCACAACTGTGTCTTAAAACTTGAAGTTAAAACTTGATGTTTCAACTTCAAGTTATGTCATCACGTTATAGAACTTGAGTTCCAGTTTTTTAGTACTCGAGTTCCATAACTGTCACTCAAAACATGAATTGAAAACTGGAAGTTCTGACTGGAAGTTTTCATAAAACTTGAGTCTTACTATTTTCCAAACTCGAGTTCCATATCTTGCAAAATTCTATCAGTTCAAAAACTCGATGTTCAAAGTTGAGTCCTCACTAGAAGTTTTTCATAACTCAAGGTTTTGAATTTCTGAACTTGATTCTCGAGGACCTTTTCAACTGAAGATTTTTTCACACAATTTAGAACTTGAGTCCTCATTTTCACAACTTGATGTTTTATAATAGGACTCGAAAACTTGATATCAAAACCTAAAGTTTCAAATAAAAGTTTTTGAACTATACTTCAGAACTCCCATTCTAAACTCAAGTTACAAATGAAAGTTTTCCAAAAAATTGAGTCATGTTTATGTAAACTTGAAGTTTTTCAACGGAGCTATTAATTTCTATGAGATAGAACTCGAGTCATGAAATCTTGCAAACTCGAGTTCTCTATTCTCTGATACAACTTCTGACACAACTGAGTCTATGTTTACCAAATCTTTCCGTTTGTATGCTTAGGCCATTTGAATTTTACCTACTCCCATAAATGTGTTATGCCTTGATTGAGTAATAGGAAATGAGTTCGCTAAATTCCTCTCCAGCATGGACTCTCAATGGACAAATTCACAAATGTTAGACAAACAACGTATTAGAGCCATTAATGCATATCAAAGCTGAGTGGAATGGAATCGAATCTCCTTCCAGCATATGAATCGTGGTCAACAAACACTTATTCTCTTTGTTAGAAATCAAACGGCTATACTTTCTCTTTCAAATAGCAAATATTGTTAAACTAGATAAAGTTGGAAAAACAGATCATAAGAGAATCTGAGCAATGGACACCAGCCTCTCTCTCTAACTGCTATTCAAATTGTGAGCAACAGCTAGTGAATGAAGTCTTTGCTATAAATGAGAAGCATTTAAGACAGAGAGAAGATATGAAGAAAATGGAGTCACTGAACACAAAATAGAGCACAATTTTAGGACTCTAATATTTTCTTCTCCGAGAGCTTTAAAGCTTATTGATCCACTCTTTGAGAGAGTAGTTTATTGTTTCATCCAAACTCAATGTATTTATTGAGAAAATCAAGATTAGGATCTTTAGATTGTTAATTTGAGTTTAAGTTGAGAAAAGAGAGCATGAGGGTCTATGTTATAGCAAAGATTGTGAGAGTGTGATTCCCGGTGTAACCTTACATGGGGTTAGGGGGAGTGATTGTTAAAGGTTTCTCAAGTACCTGCGTTGCAAACTTGAGTGGGTTTCATAAATGGCTGGAAAAGTTTATGGGGTTCTCAAGTACCCACTGTGACAAACTTGAAATGGATATCATAAGTGTTTATAATGACATTGTGATTGTAATGGTTTTCCAAGTACATTGTTAAACTAGGACGGTATAGTGTATTGAAAATATCGGAGGAGCTCTGGGGACTGAATGTAGGTCTGAGATGCTGAACCAGGATAAATTGTCGTGTGCTTATCATTCTTTTATCTTTGTCAACTTATATTGATTTTCTCGTACTCTATCTATTTTCAAACTCTATTTTTGATTAACGCATGGTTTGAATTTTGTGATCAACTGAGTTAAGAAAAGAAAATTAGACTCCCAATTCACTCCCTCTTGGGTGATATCTAGTCTAACATTTGGTATCAGAGTCAGGTTTCTTGTTTAAAAGACTTAACCGTCTCAAGAGTGATTCGTGGCTGAAATTGGGTTGTATGCATTTTTGAATGATTTTGATAAACTATCCTATGACTTTGAAAGATATTAATTTTTCGGTTTCTGAAAGCTGAAATGATAATTTTCAAAAAAAGGATTTGATTATGATAGGTAGGATTATTTCAAAAATGATTTTCATAGGAAAAAGAGAAAGGATTGGACAAGAGAAAAGAAATTGATCTCTTTGATCTCTTGAGCAATAAAACTTCAGTATCATGATCTTTATTGAAGTTAAAATTTAGGTTCAGTATTAAAGACATTTTGGGATTTGCTTGATTGTCACTATGTCTCTAACAAATTTCTTGAAGATTGAAAATGCTGACAGTTCATAAGCTATATACATCAATTGTTAATGAATAAACTGGAAGCTGTAAGTGTAGAAGGATCAATCACAAAATGCTTCCATGAGTTAGTCAGCACAAAAGAATAGGAAGAGTGTGGATTCCAAAGGAGAGGCTCTTATTGTTAAAAATGATGAATCACTCTCAAAAGCTCAAGATGTACATACAGTAAAAAGTTTCAATTCTCCTCGTTCCTGTTTTGAAAATGTTTTCCCCTTTTAGACGCTTGAATAAAATTGTTTTTCAACCAATCCTTTGCTTATATTATTGAAAGAAAACAATTTTTGAAAGTTGCTTTGGAAATTTTTTTTTTTTGGAAAAGCTTTTCCCACTTATTATTGCAACACGATTCTTGCAAAAACAAATATGTTTTGTTTAAACATCATAGCAATGAATATTTCTATATAATGTTTGTGATCGAAAATAATTTTGAGGAAAACATATTTTGCTCTAAGGCCAAAGATATATATGTGATTCTCTTGATTCTCTCTATATCTCTAACAATTGTGTTCAAATGGAAATTGCTGATAGTTCATTAGAGTCTATAAGTTGCATATCCTCATATGGTGAACAACTGGAATTTGAGAATGATGAAGAATTTACAGAATCCTTCCATAATCTAGTTAACACAAAAGAGAAAATATGAAAGAGGATCCCCAGGAGGACTCTGTATATGATGAATCATGCTCTGGAGCTCCAAATTCACTTTTGATTGATTCTATACTATATGTACATAAAGGTACTGAGATGATAAAAAATCTAAGAGCTTCTTATGCATGACAAAGGACTCATAGAACCTATATCGGAAGATGAATTCTTGGATCATCCATTGCCTAATCATAAAAAGCAATTAAGGTAGTAAAAGTTTGCTTCAAGAATGGACTATCATGAAGATGCTGTGTGTAATATCCAGCCTTTTTTGTAAATTGAAATAGAGGCTAAACATATAGTTTTGAGATAAGATAAGGCCCAAAAATAAAAGTACAGAAAGACAAGATGTCAATGGACCAAAGAGACCTTAGTCAATTTAGTCCTAAGGCTTTGAAACTACTAAGAATGTAAGCCAAGGACATAAATGTCATTAAGTATAAAGACCAAGGGCAATATGGTCATTAGACATAAAGGGCCAAATCGATAATCAAAATCCAAGTTAGAACCCGTAGATAGAAAGTACAGAAAAAGTAGATGTTGATGGAACATAAAGATTAAAGTAAACCTAGCCCTAATGGTTTGAATTTTTTTAAGAACTCCGTAGTTAAGCGTGCTCACCCTGGAGTAATGTAAGGATGGGTGACCTCCTGTGAAGGATCCAAAGTCATTGGACAAAAGACCAGGGGCGAAAATGTTAAGGGTAAAACGGGAATTATGAAAGATTAGAGAAAATAAGGGCATTTTGGTAATTAAGAGAAATTAAGGGCATTTTGGTCATTTGAAAAAGTTAAAGTCAAACAGTTGACCAAAAATTTATAGATGCCCAATAGATAGAGTACGACTCGCTGATCACTGCTGTGGGTCCTGAAACCTTTAGTTACAACCTAGTTTTCTGTCTATAGAATTCTGAAGGGTAGAACATGGAAAATAATTATTTAAGATGTCAGGAGAACCCAATCAGCTGAGTCCAAAACATAGAAAAATAAAGTGAATTTTGTAGTATTTTATAAAATTATTACCCAATATACAATAAAGGGGATTTTCCCAAACAGGAGGAAAAAAACCTGAAAACACCAGAAATATAATTTTATTCAAAAATTAATTTTGGACAATCTAGAGGGCAATTTGGGAAAGAAAAAGGGTTAGAGTATTAGTAGAAAATTTAGTAATTTTTAAGGTCCTAAAAAATATTTTGCCCTCCGATTGCACGTTTTCAGTGGTTTTAAACAGGATAAAATTACCTGTTAAATTTGGACGAATTTCAGGGGTATTTTTGGAAAAATATTTTTTTCATATTGGTAAATGAATTATGGAGATTAAAAAAGGAATAAAATATCTCCAGGAAAGTAAAGAAAAATTTACCAGAATAAAATTTCGGTTACCGGTAAAAATCGTAGTCGGTGAAAAATTTACTGAAAGGAGACTGGTTTAGTTAGTGTAACCAGATTTTTAACCCCTTAGTTACTATGTGATAAGCCTCATTAAATGTTACTTTTAACTAACTAATAAGAGGCAAGCATATGTTTCTTTAAGATTAGTTTTATTAATTAAAATTCCATATTAGACATTTATTAATTATGGAGGAATTTGACAAATCAAAATTTCTCCACCTCCTTCCTCATTTAGCCAAGAAGTTCCAGCAGAATTTGGGAGCAAAGTAGATGCCATCTTCATACCTCAAGAGAAGAGAAAGCTCAAAGGAAATCCAAGGTAGAAGACTAAACCCCTCAACCACATACCTTTTCTTAATGCTTGTGACTTCCTCTTCCTATCTATGGTCTTAGAATCTTAAATAAACTTCTCTTTCTCAAGATCCAAAGTTAGTGTTCTTGAAAGATAAAGTGATAAAGAGGAAGAGTTAGAGCTAATAATCATGTGCAAAATGCTCCTTGAGTTATAAGGAGTAGTTTGATATATATATATATATTGTGATTGTTTGGTGGTTGTTTGTTGGTTTGTAAATTTTGTAATTTCAAAACCCTAAGGGAAGTGCTGTCACAATTTTTATTGAATGTGGGAGAGTTGAATTTAAGCTATATAATCCATGGAAATGAGGTTGGAAACAAGAAAATGAGGTTCATGTCAAGAAAAGTTGAAAAGAACCATTTTACCATTTTTTTGGCAAATTTCGTGAAAATATGGAAAGTGAATAAAGGAGTGTGTTTTTGATGATTTTAATGGTTCCATTGAATTTAGAATGAGAAATTGTGTTGGGGTAAAGTGAGCCTAGGAATTAGGAAGCATTAAAAATCAATAAAACAAGTTTAAATATTCTAGGGAGCAAGGAAGTTCAAGGAGAAGTTCAGTGAAATTTTTAAAGTGTTTCTCACCTTGAAATGGCATATGTTTAATGGTCATAATATGGTGAATTATGTAGGTAAGAGTTTGGTGCAAAGAATAGATTTACCAAGTGATCAAGAGAGGTTATAAAGTCTCAAGTCACAAGGAAATTAAGAGAACAAAGTAGCAAAACCTTCTAACCTTAACTAAGTTGCTTTGAAAATGTGTATGAATTTATCCATGACTTGCATTGAAAATTTATGATGATTGAAAGTGTGAATATGTGCTTTTGTGTGCTATGGCCATATGCATTTAATTGTTACATGTTGCACATTTCATGAATTCACACTTATATTGAAAGTTGTTATGCAATTTTATAAAGTGTGTTGGAAAGTTTTGCTATTGAAATTTCCTAAAATCTCATTATCCCCCCAACCAACCATGTAGGTACAAGCCCAAGCAAGGGTAAGGCAAGCTAAATGATGCATGAAGCAAGTTTACTTGGCACTTGATGATGTTTTTGACTATGCATTTCCATGCTACTTTAATTCTAAGTTTGTATGTAGTTTTGTAAATTAAACCTCTACATATGTGGTAAATAAAAGAGGTTGATGCATGCTTTAGATATAGGCTAAAGCATGGTTAATCATAAGCAAATGAAGTGAACATATGGGTATGCCAAATAGGAGGAAAATGAATGTGGAAATAATTTATAAAAGTGATAGTAAGGTTGATCAAACCCCCAAATTTTGGGTTATCGTAAAATATGGCAAATGAACTTCAAATGAGCTGAATTTTTCTAGAACAATTGTTCATATAACAAGATTTAAAACAAACTAAAGATCACTGGAATCAAAGTTTTGTGCAAAGAGTTATGACCTTCAAAATTTTGAGAAAAATCAAGGAAAAACCTGGGGAAAATGAAAAATTACCAAATGAACAGTGAAACTTAGCTTAATAAATTGATTCAAATGGGAAAATTTATGGCCCAATGAGTATTTTTCCCGTGTAGAGTATCTTGTAAGCTTCAAATAGAACTTGGAACCACTCAATTTTGATTTTTCTAGAATTAATTATGAATTTTCAAAGTTGGACCAAAAATTTGTGAATAGTGACGTGAATAGTAACCCCAAACTTGAAATTTTTATTTTTATTCTTAGGTTACTTAAAGTCATTAAGGGCCTAAATGTGGTTCCAAATCAACATAAAATGAAGCTAGGAGAGGTAAATGAGCTGTGTGACACTGTGAGTGAGAAAAATCAACTCTCCATGAACCTAAGAGGAAGCTGGACAAGTAGTAAAGAAGAGGAAGCTGGACAAGTAGTAAAGAACAAATTTTTGCATCTTTCAAGTCAGCACTGGGATCAAGAGGAAATATTGTGATATCTAATCTTTATGCCATGCTCTGTTTATCATTTGGTCACTGTTATTTTTCATTATCAGTCAATTCTTGGTTTTCAACATATTTTAGGTTGCTACATAAAGATAAATTGTGCATAAGCATATCTTTTCATGTTCTAAGGTTTTGAAATGCATAATCAAAATATTTCAATTTATATTGATTTACAAAAATGCATATGCATATTTTGATAACCACTTATTCTTGACTTACATGGTTTTTAGAAAAATTAAAAGATTTGTTTGTGAAAACCAGAAATGCTTCAAAGGAGTCTTTCATAGTGATAATCTTTGAAACTTCAATACATCACAAGTTTAATGGGATTTCAATAATCATTGCTCTTAGTTCATTGAAATGAATTTGATTGAGCATGACAGTTTATTGTGGTTCCTACAAATTAAATATGAATGGATCCAAGTAAAATTGGATACCAATAGAAAAAAAGTGTTTATACAGTTTTGTAGGATGAATAAAGCTTCATGACCAGTGACTACATAGAATTAAACATACCTTGTTGAAGCTGAATCTTAAGCTTGATTTTTGGTGATGAATGTGCAGCGAAAGGAAAACAACTTTGATCAACCAAAATCAAGCAAGACATGATAAGGGAGAGCATATATGGTAACACAAAATTTCTGCCCAAGATTGTATTTCAATTTATCAATTCTTTTGGGTAATGAATAAATTATTCTTGTTGCATTCCAATAGCAATGCGTTTCTTATGTTTTTGAAAATATATTTTACATTTCTCATTGGTTCAAAAGTGAAAATTGTGCATAATAATTTTACATGTTTAAATTTTCAAATGTACAACTCAAATTCATACACATGTTTCAAAAGATGAATATATTTTGATTCAAATATCAGTTTTTTAAACATGGAAGTTAACGTATTTTATGTGTCAGAGATGCTTCAATTCAATTTGAATTTTCCCTATGACTCATAATGTGTTTTCTAAGAAAAGAGCTCAATGCATTTGAGCCTTATGTAATTTATGTGAATTCAAGTCATTTGGATAATGAGTATGTACTTAAATAGTCTTACATACCTGTACTTACTTTGTTGC